>JAGDQP010059462.1:0-12372 GCA_022664845.1 Lepisma saccharinum | reverse complement strand
ATATATCAGTTTAGTGCTACAACATTCGACAACACGTTCAACACCGCCCTGTCATATGTTTTGAAATACTGTATTGCGGCAATGTTTGCATTGTTCAACGTCCTGTGTGTTTGGCTTTCATCCAGAAAACTAACATTTTCGTTTTCTTGTCATTTATGCGGACATCAGCCTCTAATATAGCACTTTGCATATGCTTTTCGCTGTGTATTGTTTTGGGCATCGATATCAATACGCCCCTTGAACGAAGGCGATACACTGTAAAAGATAATATGGAATCTAGGAGCTAAATACACGCAACGAAATTGAAAATTTTTTGAATAAAACTAAGTGATCCATGTATTTAAATAGGATTGCCGCTGAACGGAATTTCAAATGATCCACGAAATCTTATGTGTGAGAATATTTAGAAAGAGATTCTAGGTTTTGCCTGTACGCCTACTGCGGCAAATGCCAGGATTTGAAGACTGTTAAGTATCTAATGATAAAGAGGTGTATTGATATCGATGCCGTGTATCGATACACTGTAAATTTTATTATTTGCGAAGTTGTCTTATAAAATAGTAAACTGTGATTCCAAGTATTCACCGTAATGAAGCAATCCTATATCCAGATCCCTAGCTTTAACTCCTATACATTAAACCTCCCATGCACGCGTTTTGAACGTAAGTTTGATTTTAATAATACATTCTCACAAGGTTAATAGCGTTGCTCAGTTGCTCCTTTCAACTGTCTGTTTTATGCGGCTTTCTCTGGTTGGAATTCCTTTTATGCAGAAAGATAAAGAAGAATTTTAGTCGTATACACATGTTTAATATTGTTTTAAGGCTTTATTATTACAGAAATTTACTTTCAAGGAAGGAGTTTTATTACACACATCGCATTCACATTTTCCTTGCACACTAGTAAATTGCTGGCCGTGTACTGAACAATTTACTTCAACAGTTGGTCAGTAAATACAATTTCGAACGATCTCTCGGTGTCAAGAGTTTTCTTGCTAATTGCTCTCTTAGTGGAAAGGATGAAATCCATTGCTTCCCTGCCACGAAAATGACGAAAATATTTCTCCACATTCAAGATAAAGAATATTGATTCATTGTTTAAGACTTTCGGGATTGTCTTCACCTGTACCCCATTTAGTATTACTCCATTGTGAACTTCCAAACAATCTTCAGTTTCTTAACTACTGCCTTCTAATTAACCTTCGCCTTCAATATGCAACATCAGAACTAGACATAAACAAGTAGTAAACTGTTGCGTGGGGTTATTATGATGCCAGGAGAAAACAAATTTCTCAGTTGTAGAACATTTTATCGTGAACATCTGAACATAAGATGGCATTGAAAAACGATATAAGAATCCGCTGGGAGCAGCGAGAGACTAGTACTTATTTGCTGTGATGCAAACAATATTGTCTACGCAGGGTCACATTTACACCACACGGAAGTTTCGGGGTTAAGAATCAAACAAGGCACTTTCGAACGATCCGAGTAAAAATAATTACTTTTTTTTCAGAGATCCTTAAAACTCCAACAACAAAAATGTCTTAAAATAGCTTTTATTTAATTTCAGCTGAAAGAACATGGAGAAGACCATTCAGTCACGGAACGTTTCCAATGTAAAATATGGGGATATAAATCTATCCAAAACGTCAGCTTGAGAAAACACATAAAAACCCATAGAGTAGACAACCATTTCGAATGCGAAATATGCAGATACAAATTTACTCAAAGGGGTCATCTGAAAAGACACATGTTAACACATACAAATGAAAAACCTTTTCAATGTCATACATGCGAATACAAATGTACTCGAAAGAGTAATCTGAAAAAACACATGTTAACACATGCAGACGAGTGTCCTTTTCAGTGTGAAAGATGTGAATATACAGGTGCTTTAAAGAGTGAATTGAAAAGACACCTGTTAACACACAAAGACGAAAAGCCTTTTCAGTGTGCATCATGTGGATATAAGTGTATTGAAAAGAATAGTCTGAAAAGACACGTATTAACACATACAGATAAAAGACCTTTTCATTGTGAAGCATGTGAATATAAGTCTACAAGAAAAAGTAATCTGAAAAGACACATACAGACGAGTGGCCATTTCAATGTGAATCGTCTGGATATAAATGTAATATACAGAGTAGTATGTTAAAGCATACAGAATTTTTTTTAGTGTAAATCTCACTGTATTCTAAGGAGTTGCCTGAAAGACAGATACAAGAGTTTATTGAAGGGCGTTTGGTATGAAAAATATAACTAACTCAATGGCTTATGGAAGTTCATCGTCTAAACATAAACACACATAAATTCAAATCGTGGTTTGAAAAGTCACGGAAAAACTCATATAGTGGGAAAGTACTTCTAATTTGAAATATGCGAATATAATTAGACTGAAAATATTGACGAAGTATCCCATAAGCTTCTGCAACGTAAGTATACACGTGCTTAAATGGCAAAGGAGAATTTATATCAAGGGATGCTATTTCAGTGTCAATCGTTCAACAAAAAATCAATTAAAATAATCACGTGATTTGAGTGTCTTCCATTAAATGTTTTAATCAAGGAAAAGACCCTTTCCATATGAAGTTTCCAGAATCAATCTGTAACTTAATTGACACATGAGATAATCATTTTAAGTGTCAGGTATTCATATACAAACGTACTGAATAATGATTCATCCTCAAATAATAAACGACCTCCATGCAAAGCGAACCTTCAGATTTAAATAAATTGAGTTGGGAATCAGTGTATCTACCCCTGCTGGAAACTTGCATGTTCAATTTATATATCCCTTATGCTTCTGCGTGCTCAACTGGTTAGGTTGAATCCTCAAGATCCGTAGCGCCTGTGGAGAAATGAACTCTTGAGCCTTAGGAATGGTAGAAGAGAATCAGTGTGAGACGAGTGAGTTATTAAATCAAAAATGTATTAAATATAAGAGTATGTCGAAGTAATCAACACTTATTCTCTTTAACCTCGAAAGGATTTCATTTATGTGTCTGTATCGTAATAAGGAAATATAATGTATGTCTTTTCTAATATTAAATTAATTGAATAGCTAAATATTTCCATCATCTAGTAATAATGAAATTTACTAAGTTCAATAAACGCTCGATTGGCCGCTTTATTGTTTTCTTTTTTGCAATTAACGCAAGTAAGCGATACATTGAATACGGTAAGTCAAGACCGATAATGTAGAAACAAGGCCATGCATAACTTTTGGCCAAATATTTTTAAGGAGTTAAATCACAAATAGAAAAAATGATTTAACATGAAAAGACAAAAAATAACGTTCTTTTGTGTGAGAAAATGTAAACCAAGAAACTTGTAGGTACAGAGAATTCCTGTTCTGAAATCATAATTGGATGTTCAATTAGTCAAAGGCATTTTCGAATTTATTTGTGGCCATTTCGGCATGCTTGAGAAATTCAAGGCGAGTTGATGGTCAGATGAGACCCCTTACTTTAATTACGATAATTTTTACTCTAAATAATTCATTATAGAAGTCAACTGCCATATGGAATTTCGACGTTCTCTTAATTAATTGTAGATGTCCTGATATTTTCTTTTCATCTGCTTTAGAAATACGAATGCTAACCGTGTATCAGATAAAGTTTGAAATTATATTTTTAAATGTTTGTCTTTTTCAATATTGTTCATATCTTAAATAACAACTTTAGGGAGATTTAGGTAGTCATGCTTCGCAGCTTGACCATTACATACGAAGTAATTCCTTGACGGAAGGATATTGCAAATCCGCGCGTTTTATTAGTCTATATACTAAATTGCGCGTTACCTTTTTGGTTATTATATAGCAATGGAGTAGATTTTTAGTTTGTCTGAACATTGAACTCCCCTCTTGCGCGTATGATGTTATTTTCGGTAACACAAGTTGACTACCTATATGTGACCTTGAGTCTTGTCTCATTATATGCTATATTCAGTACGGAGTTTGCTGGTGGCAGTGGCGGACGATGTTTATTCTGACTGGGGCGTTCAAAGACTCCGCACGACCGTTAACGTAATTATTTTGTATGTTTCTTGCTTTTGCCACAAAAACGTTTTTTTTAGCTCGGATACAATATACTAGACATGTTTAGAAAGCAACACCATAGAAATAGGCGAATATTTTATTATGTAAGTAATTGATACGGAAAACTCTGAATACGAGAAGTCTGATAACTTAGGATAAAGGTTAAAACGGCAGCACGAACGTGATAAATAACATCCCTCAGTACTGCAAACTATGGAGAAGATTCGAGATTAAATATCCCAGGAAAATTCGTTATTTATATACCGTTCGTATCATCGTTAGTTTTTAACACTGAGGTGCGTGATTCACTTGAGGCGGCAAAATATCTAATCAAGAGATATCGTGCCATTTGAAAATTTTAACGTTACACTAGGTTGGCAACGATGACAACCCTGTAACAGTGCATTTTCAATCCCGATAAGATTTTCATTAAATGAATCGTTATTTATTGAGAATAAATCATTTTCTTTCCATATTGTAGGCGCCGGCTTTGGGTTCCAAAACGAGGCAAAATTTGACCCATGTTAATAGCAGTGGCGCATTCTGGATTCACAGATTAGACTACCACTTCCCGAAATAATGTAATATACAATAAGTGTACGGAGGTCATGCATAGTATTTATGATAATGACAGGTGTTCTCCCCGAAGATAGGCCCTGACATAAAAGTTACTGGGCAATGTGAACTAATGGCAGTTTGTCATTGCATTCCATCGGACGAAGACGACGTCCTAAAGACGGAACCTACAGTTTAACGTATACTTTGGACTACTTGTGTCCTCACCGGAAATCGAATGCTGGACCCCTTGAATACAATACCACTCACTCACAGGAAAACACCACACAGTAGAAGCTAGCTCTTACAAAGCAACGTAATTCCTGCTTGATTCAGTTTCATTTAAATAAAAAGAAATTGCAAACATGTTACACTGTGAAAGTAATCGTAGGTCTGATATTATTATTTAATCATGAATACCTTATGTAAGTTGAAGTTTAAAATTACGCGTAGGAAAATTTACACAACCGTGTGCGGGACTCGAACGCGAACCTCTCAGTATCCGGTTAGGTGTGCTACCCATTACACACCCAGCACAAGGTATTTTTTGTGATTATGTACTTTTCAACTTCACCTTACAAAAGGAATTTGTTATTAAGTAACAACATAATTCTTTCGTAATTTACTAAACTGTATAAAGCCTCATTATAATATAACGCTTGCCTGTAGCAGTCCCTTGCTTCGACATCCGAAGGGATAGCTCGATCATTGAGGCGGGAGAATATTAGAAAGACCAAGAGGGAGGGTCAATTTGGCCCGCGAGTCCTTTTAGGTAGATTTCGAAGAAGTCATTCCAACTATTTTGTTTTGTTTCCTCGAAGTAAAGTACAATGATGAAAGGAGAGTTAATTATCCGTATTAATGCAGAAGAAATTTCAAATCAGTTTAAAACGTTCAATTTTACCTCTATACTATTCTTAAGGCAGTCAGTCCTAAACTATTAAATCATATTAGATAGAATATACATACAGTGGTACACAGCTTCACCCTTGGTCCAACACGAAACGGATTATACCTTGCACCTATTAGGGTAAAAAGCAGTAAATATTTGAAAATGGTTTTAGCGTTAGTAACAAGTACATCTGTACACTGGAAGAAGTATTGGATTATAAGAAATACGTAATTTTTTTATTTTAAAATACATTTTACACAAACGTAAGGACACTCACTCGAGACACTATAGGAGCTCAACATCCGAAACTTGACCTCGTTTCCTGTATATTGAGATCGACTGAAAACTAATACTTTCAAAGATCTTCAAAATCTAACACGTAGAACTTTCATCGGGCAGGCAGGGTGGAAACATCTATTGACCAATTTCTACTTTGATGCATTAAATTATTTATCGCCTGCTTAGTTGAAACAATTATACCGAGTGATTTTTATATACCACACGTACAGTTCCTTTTGCATTCCTGAGTAGGATTTGAATCGTTTAATGTAGTTCTTTAAATTTAACACCACAGATCTTGATTTTCAGAAGAGTCTCGCTTGTGACGAATCTCAAGGATACATTCTTTGAATTAATCATTAGAATGACTTGTAGAGCATTCCTTAACGTATTTACTGATTTCTTAACGTATTAAAAATGGTTCTAATTTCTTATAATTTGAAGCAAAATGCATTATACGTTAAATTCTACTTATTTTAGCCAAAATGATGTTAGCCTTCATGTATTTTCATGTGTGCTTTCAAGTTACTGGATTGGGCAAATTTAGCTCCACAACTTTTACATTCAAACGGTCCTTCTCCTGTGTGGATTCTCATGTGTTGTTTTAAGCCACTGGAATAGGTAAATTTAGCTCCACATCTTTTACAGGTAAATGTGCTTTCGTCTGTATGGATTCTCATGTGTAGTTTCAAGTTTCTGGAGATTTTAAATTTAAATTCACAGCTTTTACATTCAAACGGTCTTTCTCCTGTATGGATTCTGTGATCTCTCAGAATACTGGATTGGGTTAATTTAGCTCCCCAGTTTTTACAGTAAAATGGTCTTTTGCCTGTGTGGATTCTTAAGTGTCGTTTCAAGTGATTGATTCTTTTAAATTTATTTCCACAACTATTACATTGAAACGGCCTATCGCCTGTGTGGATACACATGTGTTCTTTCAAGGTGCTCGAATGGGAAAACTTAGCACAACAGATTTTACAGTCAAATGGTCTTTCGCCTGTGTGGATTCTCATGTGCACTTTCAAGTGATCGGGCCTTTTAAATTTATTTCCACAACTATTACATTCAAATGGTCTTTCGCCTGTGTGGTTTCTCATGTGTTTTGTCAAGTTCTATGATTCTGTAAAGTTAGCTCCACATGTTCTACAAGTGAAATGCTTGTTGCTTGTGCGTATTCTCCTTTGTCGTGTCCAACTACCATATTTTTGGGACTCCCGTGTGCACGTTCTAGAGCCAACTGTTTCTTTAGCAACGGATGGTTTACCAATGTCTTTAGATGCATTGCTATTATCTAAACGTGGTTCTACAGAAGACAAATTTAATATTTTGTCGGCGTTTTCGTGTTTTATGCTACTACTAGTAATACCATCTATATTTCTGTAAATACATGAAACCGTTTCTGGTCTATTTTCCATATCAGAAAAAATAAATTCTGGAAGGTGCGAGATGACATTTGGTATGAGGTTGGAAGAAAACTGATCTAACGGTTTCTCCTCCTTACAACTGGGTTTATTGTCCGTATATTTCCCGCTACGTTCCTGTTAAAGACATTTAGGAAATATATAAGTAAATCACAGCTGTACATACTACAGTTAAATTAAAATCCAGCACGATATATTTAATTTAAAATTAATTATTAGAGACTAACTCTGTTCAAGAATAAATTTGACATCTTTAAAATTACAAATGAGACGCTCAAGAGAAAACGCATGTTAACTAAATAGTAATTGTTACTTAAACCCTATCCAATGAATCAACAAGAATAATTGAACAACGTAATCACTGAACCTGTAAACGGTACTTCAAACTGACAGGGTTTTTGTAGATCTGTTTTATTTCTAACGGAATATAACTTTTTTATAGTTTTGAAATAGGGTGTTTTCGAGAGATGTTGCAAATGTTAGGATTCAAAAGGGAATAAAATTCTAAATTTGTATTCACGTATACTCTAATAATAGATGTCGGGTCCCAGGAATCAAAGACGATCACTGACCTGTCAATTAGTGTTTGCGACGAATTCTTGATTCATCTTTACATCAATTAACATCGTTTATTTTTGTGCTCTCTTAGTGCTCATCGATTTCTCAACGAACAGATAAGTCCATAGTTGTAAGATTTAGCTTTAGTGTGTGCATATATTACTTGTGTAATAAGTGAATTTATATTACCACTAAGAAGTTTTTTGAAACTTCCCTTTTCTGAACATGTCTGCGGCATCGGGGGGTTCAGATAACCCCCCAGATCTTGACAGAATGGAAGTTGCTTCTTCGGAACAACTTTCCAAAACGAAACTTCTCCCACCACTACTCCACCTATTTTGCAACCTGAACACTTTACTAGAGAATATCAATATGAACCTCACCACCTAGCTCCATATGTGTTACATGTTAAACTGCATGAGGAACCAAATCATGGTCGCCCACACCCTATGACTATTGGGAAATTGCTTTTTGCACGTAACATCTCTGGATTAAAACGGTTTGACTTTGTGGGGAAATCTCTCCTAAAACTTACGTTTGATACTGGTCTCACCGCAAATGAGTTTTTGCGCCATCCTCTCCTTGCCGAACAACGTTGGCAGGCTTACATTCCCAGTTTTGCACTCCACACACTTGGTGTCATAAAACATGTATCTATTGATGTCACACCTGAAGACATTATACGCGACATCCGTTGTTCTGCTCAGGTCCTACATGTTAGACGATTACATCGTAATCTTGCGGATGGCACCAAACAACCGACGGAGACAGTTGTTGTCACTTTTAATCAACAGGTTCTTCCTCCGGATTGTTTTCTTTATTTCCTTCACCGAATAATCTCCCCGTACATACCTCCTATCCGCCAATGTCTTAACGGCTGCTATCGGTACGGCCATGTTCAAAGAAACTGTAGATCGACCATTCATACTTGTAAAAAGTGTGGTGAAAATCACGCAGAAGATGCATGTACTAACCCTTTGTCTTGCATACACTGTCGCCAACCTCATCCGGCTGACGACAAAAATTGCCCTGAAAGGGAACGACAAAAGAAAATTGTCAATTTGGTAGCCATAAACGGTACCTCTTATCATGAGGCAAATAAGCTAGTGCCGAAATATACTTCTCAGTCTCACAGTACTAGGGTTTCCTTAGCTACACGTACTCCACTCCCACACTCGTCTACCTTTGTTACTCCGTCACTTCCGATTACTTTTTCGGCAGCAGTTCAATCTCCTGCCCCAACGCAATTGGCGCAACCACCTGATGTTCCGTCACATTTACCATCTCATCAATCCTTTACGGCGAAAAGACGTAAGGATAATTCGCCTAAAACTTCTCCAGTCTTCTCAAGACCTTTACGGTCTTCTCACCGTCCTATACCTCTCAATTCTCAACCATCTGCTTCTCCTACTCGAATGACTTCACTCCCAGTCCCAAAAATAACTAGGACCCGTCTCCAGGCATCACACCCATTCCACACTCCTCTACGTCAAATTCTACTTTCTCATCCATCACGGATCCCATACATCACGAAACTACTGATTCTTCACCTTCAAAAATGCATCATGTTCTCTTACAAATTATCGACACTTGGGTGGCGGTTTCTAAAATCGATCCTACTACTGTTGATCATCTTAAAACAAAAATTTCTACGCTTTTTAAGCAATAATCCAATGTATTCTCCACTCCGCTTATTACAATGGAATGTCCGTTCTATCACTAATAAACTCTGGGCATTACGCTTACTTGCACATATTTACCACCCACATTTAATTTTTCTCCAAGAAACCTGGAATTTCCGGGATTTTCCAATTAAGATTCCTGGCTATACTTTTCATGAACAACATCGCCTTGCTGATAATTATGGAGGTATTGCAGTAGGTATTCATACGTCTCTTATGTACACACACTTTACTTTTCGTACTCCAGCAGAGCTCCCTCATTTACAATCGCAAGGCATCTCCTGTTCCAACTTTCATTTCTTGAATTTGTACATTCCACCCGATAATATTCCTAGTACTGAATTCTGGCTCCATTTATATGATACCATGCTTCCTAATACTGTTATTCTTGGCGATGCTAATACTCGCCATCCTCTTCTCGGCGGCACCAAAACTAATACTGCTGGTTCTAACCTCATTAACAGTCTTTCGAATACAGATTATGTTTATCTCAATGATGGGACTCCCACGCGAGTGACCCAACCTACCCAAAGCACTAGTGCGCCAGACGTAACGTTACTCCCTTTGCACCTATACTTGCACTCATATTGGGAAGTTTACTTCGATCCCTTTGGGAGCGATCACTATCCGATTATTACCACCATAATGAATGGTCATTCTTCTGTTATTCCCTCCCAACATACCCAATTTTCTACTCGTTCCATCCCTTATATTCCTTCTGGCCTCAATTGGCAATTATATACACAAACAGCCACTGAATTATTTAATCGTAGTCCTGTTCAATCTTTCTCTCAGATCCATAACATTATTCAAAACTGTGCTTCTCGCTCTACTCTTTCACCTCATCCTACTAGATCTCAACGGCATCGTCATACACCCATTTGGTGGACACTTACGTGCCAGAAATGGGTCAACCTTCGTCAAAAACAGTTATCCTTCTTCCGCAAATCACCTACTTTAGCAAACTTTCTACAATATCGTCAAACGTGCGCTGCTACTCATCGCATTCTTCGTTCTGCCAAACGAGAACATTGGCGTACCTATTGCTCTAACTTATCTTATGCTATTCCGACCCCTCGCTTATGGCAGTATATTCGCACAAAACTTCACTCTACTTTACCGCCTCATTTCGGATTGGATCCACAAGCTCCATGGGTTGAGGAATTTCATTGTACTCTTGCCCCATCTACTGTTTGCCAGGATACGGCCCCTCTTCTTCCACTTTTTGCCTCTCCTCCAGATTCAAATGTTAATCATACTTTTACGATCGCAGAATTACAAACAGTCTTACAACATACTCCTGATACTAGTCCGGGAATCGATAATATATGTTATGCACATTTACGACATCTTCCTCTCGCAGGACTCCATGCTATGCTTTATCTGTTTAACAACATTTGGAAGACTTGCCATATTCCTCTTGCCTGGAAAGATCATATTGTTCTTCCAATTCGCAAACCATTGAAACCAGCTGGTAGTCCTACCAGTTACCGTCCTATTACTCTACTTAGCTGTTTGACGAAGACCTTCGAACATTTAGTTCTTAATCGCTTACAATGGTGGGTTGAACATTATCGTCTGTTTCCTCCCTCTGTCACGGGATTTCGCAAAAACCACAATACTTTGGATTCCCTCAGTCCTTTTATCATTGATATCTGGACTGCCTATCAAACACGCTCATATGTCTTAGCAGTTAGCATCGATATCACTTCCGCATATGATTCTGTACTCTTAGATCGCCTTATCCTCTTTATGTCTAAATACAATATTCCCCCTATTTTTCGTCGTATTATTTATAATCTATATGTTAATCGCCGACTCTTTCTGAAAGTGGGTGCCCATTTAACCCTTCCCCGAGTCACAAGTCGTGGTTTGGCGCAGGGCTCGAAATTATCACCTCTTCTGTTTTCTCTTTATACTCTGGAGTTACACCAACTTCTTCGTAATCAAGTCCGGATATCCCAATATGCTGACGATTTTATCCTTTATATTGTTACTTCTGATTTACGTGCAGCACAGACTACTATGAATAATGCCCTTTCATCTCTTTCTACATGGTGCTCTACCAATGGTTTATCTGTAAATGGGCATAAAACTCATGCAATCTGCTTCACGCGCCGCCGTTTGTATACTTTGCCTGTTCTCCGCATTGAAAACCATCGTCTAGATTACGTTCCTTATATCAAATACTTGGGAGTTTATTTGGATGTTAAACTTACATGGAAAGAACACTTCCGCCGTCTTGACCAGAAAGTAATATCCACCTTACAACTAATACGAAGTCTTGGTCGGAAATCATGGGGCTCTCATCCCTCGCTTCTTCTTCGCATCTACACACAATGCTATGAAGCACAGATAGCCTATGGTGGCATCATATTCTCTCCCTCTCCCCAGTGGATTAAACAAAAGCTTCTCCGATATCAGTACCAAGCCTTAAAACTTATATTTTCACAGCCGCATAATTCTCCAACGCATGCGTTATTGGAAGAAGCTGGCATCCTACCTATGCATATTCAACTCCAACAACAGGCGATGAAATATGTCGTATGTCGATATGCTGACATTACATCCCTAACTATACCTAAACTTAAACTCCTCTATTTACGAAATGCAAACCGTAATTTGCCTTATCGACGTCAGCTCCCGTGGCTTTATTCTGCTTATGCCATGATTTACCATCTATTTCCGCAAATTAATCGCTTCCCTACTCTTCCTTGCTTCATTAGTAGTTATGATAATGTATCTTCCATCATTACACCGGATATTCCTACTTATCCTCCTAAACATATTCGTCAAAACATTCCTACAATTGCTACTAATATCTGGTTAGCTTATACAGCTAGCTGGTCGCAAGATATCGTATATATATACACGGATGCATCTCGTTCTCCACAAACTCAAGTGGGTGCGGCTATTTCCAGCCCTCAACTCAATTATTCTGCGTTATATC
>JAGDQP010059461.1:0-12372 GCA_022664845.1 Lepisma saccharinum | reverse complement strand
CAAATCTGATGTATCCACGGCTTTGTGTATCATTTCCTCTATATTACATTCTTCTTTCTCAACTGTACACACTTCAGGACTTGGATCCTCATCAAACCTACAAACTGGTAATTGACAGTTATCTATACCCCAACCGCCGTTCTTTATATCTACCCAAATACCAGCATTTCGTAAGAAATCTCTTCCAGCTACGAGAGGACGTAGTAAGATTTTGATTACCACAAATTTCTGGCGTAGGCTAAGTCCATAGAAATTTATAGTAGCTGTTATCTCTCCAGTGGTGGTAGATTGGTTATCTGCAGTACGGATACGAGTAGTTCTGAATTTTGCTCCTTTTTTCCTCCAAAGTGAACTTAACTGAACCGAAACGGCCGTGACTACGCTTCCGGTATCTAACAGAATGTATGACGTCAACCCAAAAGCAGTGCATTCCATTAGTGGCGTCTTGATCCGTTCGCCCTCCCGAGTGCTTGCTGAGGGACGACATCCCTTGACCGTTTTTTGATTGTATAAAGTAATTTCCTGGGAGTCTTCCAAACCCTTTCTAAGCATATTAGCGAAAGACATTCGCGAATCAGTGCTTTTCCTTTCTTCCTTTCCCTGTGGTGTTACTTGCCGGGGTACGTCATCCCAGAAACTCTTCATCTCACGAAGCTCTTCAGAGAGCTGGCTATTCTTCCTCTCCAGTTCTGACATCTTGCTTCCTGACAACTTTAGCGAAGCAACTTCTTGTTCTAAATTCTTTTTAGCAACTGACAAATCCCTTACCTCTTGTCTCAGTTCCTCGATTTGCTTTACGAAACTTGAATTTTCAGAATATCTTTGATTTTGAAATTTATTTATTCGGGCGCCTTTATTTCCCTTTTTTTATTATAGAATTCCTTTGCCTCCATTTCCTGTTCTCGAGATTCGTCATTCTTCTTACTAGCCGCCCTAGCCCCTGGCGTTTGTGTATCCCGTTACTCTCGCGAGCATGGCCGATTGCATATCGTTCACGTTGATCTGGAGAAAACCTTCTTTTACCAACAGAACTTTTTCTTTCCTCCTAAGTGCCGTTACTTGATTCCGTTTGAAACTGATGTAAAGTTTTCGATGTATCGTATCCAAAAAACCAACCATTTTTGGCAAGACACAAATTTATATCGGCATCAGCTATGAAATCGGATCCGAGGATTAATTCGTTTTCTAAATTCTCAATAACACAGACTTGTACATCAGTCCGGTGACCTAGCAAGTAAATTCTCACATCCGTTTCACCAATTATACATGCGGTTCCAGCCGCCGTGATGATTGATTCAGTTACATTTCAAATTTTTACTCCCCGCTGTTCTAACAGTTTAACAAAGGATGGTGAGGCCATAGAAATATTACTACCTTAATCGAAGGTCGCTACCTTCCTCAGTCATCTTAACGAAACTTGAACAGAAGGACATGTTTGGTTAACGTAAATATATTTCTTTGATCTCTTATTTCTTTTTCCGAACACAGCAAATGCTTGACCTCGATTTATTTTCGCCTTTTCAGAACAGTGACGTATGTGATGAAAAATGCTTTTACAAAAATGGCATTGACTTCGCCCTTGCTGAGAGATGTTCGGTCTCGAAGTTTCCTCCACCGGTGCTCCATTGTTCTCGGCTCGACGATAGAAACCAGGGTCAATCGCCTTCATTGACAGCTGAGCTGGTGGGAAAGTCTTTGCAGATCCCGTTATTTCTAAAGGAATACACGGTTTCTCTTCCCTCGAACTCTACCGGGCATAAATCAAATCATGAAGCAACGTTTGTTGTATCCGTTGACTTTTTTCCTCGAGTTCTTTGTACGTTTTTATTTCAGCAAAGCATAAAAACTGTCGAAAATTAGGATGTAAGTGAGCCAAAATGTGGTCACACTGGGTCTTTTCTGAAAGTGCTTCTTTCATTCTTGAAAACATTTTGGCCATCCTTCTTGAAAATTGAGACAAAGGTTCGTCCGGTTTTTGGTACGAATTTGCAATACGCTGACTTAATTCAAAGGAATAGTTGAATGAAAAATATTCTGCCAAGAAATCTGACTTAAAAGCCTCGAAAGTTGAATAATTTTTCGCATGATTGAACCAATCAAATGCTCCTTTCTTAAGAGATCTTGGTAATATATATTTTACAATGTTTTTCTCTTCAATTCCCTTTTCTTTACAATAGAAAAGTAATTCGTCTAAATAATCGTATGGATCCTGTCTCACATCTTCCCCGCTGAAAATGGGTAGTTCAAGCTTAAAGCTTTCCACCACTTTTTCGATCCACTCCATTTGTGTTAAAGAGATCTGATCGGGTTCCCTATTACTACTTCGACCACTTTCGGAAGATCCAGAGGTTGATGACATAGAACGCAAAGTTTCAATTACTTGTTCAATCGGTAATTCGTCATTAGGGTCTTTCCCGATGTATTGGAGTTTTCTTGCTCGAAAATCTCTTTCTTGACCAGTCATGGCAAATTTGCCTGAACGTAGTTGCATACACAAGTATATATACTTTAGTCCCTTTTTGGGCGGGCTACATATGAAGTTAGTGGTTCTGCTCTTAACTGTAGAAATTACTTATGCAACGGATAGTTCAGTTTCAAATTGCTCAAAGGAGCTAGAGCAGGGTTTTCGAACCTAATATCGGCAATGGGACTCGCCAATTACCATACAATATATCATAGACTAGGTCAAGAAAGGGTAATCCAATTATACAATTATTTTGATATAAAATATGACATAATTTATTTATATATTTACAAATTTGATCTTCTTCTGGATATGTTGACGTCGTGTAGGCAAAGGACAAATTTTAAGGAATTCTAATATTTGAAATCGTTTAGTTACAAAATTACTTCTCGAGAGAATCGAACCCAACCCCAAATTCGTTTCGCAAATTTTAATCGGGAACTTACCCCCTGTACGTGTAAACACAAAATTGAAATCCTAACACACCATTAGCGACTTACGACCAACTTGCAAACCTCCTCTTTGACAAACCTACACATATTGGACGTGCTCAGCTTCCTAACCCATGGGGGTGCACTATACTGAGGTCCGTGAGGAAATCCTGTTTACTAGCAATATTGCAGGCAACACCAGGGTTATCGCTAGCTCACCTGATTCCTCACACGTAATCAGATTTAGCACCGTGCGAGACACGTATACCTTTGCTTCTCTTCTTGTGTGCAAGTGCTGAAACACAAAGACATGAGATTAGTACACATTCCCAAATCAAGTTTAAAATCGCGAGCCAGGTGTTGTTAATGACGATTTGGCTTTCAAATAAATTCGGGTAACAAGGGTAGTACTCACGCACATAGTTCTGGCCAAGACTCCTGTTGCCCTCTCTACCACCTCTCCCACATTTACTGTTTCCAAATTCTATCACCAACTTTTCAAAAATTGTACTAAGGTTAAAAATATACTATTTCGCTTTTAAGTCTGAAGTCGCCGCATTGCTAGAGAGAGGTTTTCCGGAGAAGTGTTAATCCCTCGAAGAGCTGGGTTGTTCTGTCTCGATATGCCTGAGACCCGCTAATATAAAACCGAACCCAGCAGACGAATAGAAAAGAAAGAAAACGAAACGGGGTCCCGACTCAAAATGTCCTCTATCTCCCAGTGTTTGGACTCGCCCACACACTTGGCCTCAATTTCCTAGCCTCGACTTCTCTGGTAACTGCAATGAAGAAAAGCTTGTACATGTGAATACAAAGAAACCGGCTGAGTCCCGTTATACTGGAAAATTTCATCGCTACTCCCGACTCAGGTGCTCTGACATACACGAAATTAGCAACTTTCCAGCTATCTAAAAAATTAGCATTGGAAATATATTTTGTGAAATAAATCCAATAATCATATCATTAATCCCACACAAATTATTACCAAATTGATCCACACTCGATATCAAACCTTAAATACACAAACAGATTCACTTAATTTCATATATTATAAGTGTTACATAACCGTTTAAATCTAAGCTTAACATTCTAGAAACATAACATACAGAAGATAGAAATAAAATAAGTAGTGAAATGGTCGACCATAAGAAGTGGGGGGAATCAGAAATAAAAATAAACACAAATATTTACATATAAGCAAATTAACGTAGTACTAATTTACATAAAGATATGCAGATTTTATAATTTATATACAAGAGGAAAACTGGTTGCATCAGCATAAACAAAACTATTTTTTGCTTTTGGGTGGGAATTGATTTATTTTGTTTTATTTAAGAAAGGTTTGTTTTTAAAACTTTTGTAAAAAATATTTAACTTAAAATCTACTAACATTCTTCGAATTGTTCAGGCTTTTACCTAGACAATGATAAGAAAATATGTATCCCTGTAATGTAAGACTCACAGATTAAAACATACCTAATAGATAATTAGGTAATACCACGAGGGAAAAAAATTGAAAAATAAATAAAATTTAAGTAATTTTCTGACGTCTAAAAGTTTACCGGGTTCCACTACATCCCTGATATAATGGAAGGAAATTCTCTAGACCGGAATTTTTTATCTACATCAAAGAGAACGCCACCACAATTTTTTTCATGGTAGTAGGTGAAGACGCAAACCACAAAAATAAAATCGCAAAGACGCAAAAATAACGCAAATAACTATCGTATTGACCTGTTATTGCCCCTCCGATCGACATTGTCCCTTTGATCGAAATAGCCCCGGTCTACCCCAGATATAGAATATGCTTCCATACATACTTTTTCTGCCAATTGGCTCAATCATTTTCTCTGGGCATAGTAATGTAGTGGTTGATTGTACCCTCTATTTCATTGCTGGTCATATTTACTAGATATTTGTCTCAATTTTCGTTCACGTCTTTGAATAAGAACTAAGAAGAGATGTCCTTCGCCGTCGTGATCACTGCTTAGCGGACGTAAAAGATTCCCTTCTGCATTGTTCCTTCGCATTTGCTTCTGACCACAAACAATTTTATATCCACAAAAATTCTTACGATTGTAATTTAAATGTTGTGATGTTTCCTTTAATCAGACAAAGAAAGTCACGAAGTCAGCAACAATATTTTATTGTAAAAAGATAAAAATAGAAATAGATCCACCATTACGTTAGCTAACCGCGAGGTTACAAAAGGGATGAAGTTCTATATACTGAATAAGCAATTTAGTTGAATGTTACATAGTTCTAGCTTTCTAGGAGTAGATATACACTACAAGAGAGGACGTTGTTATGTCTATAACCAACAACAAATAAAACAATAATTTATTGAAGTAAGATTGAGGATTTTTGCCTTGTTTTTTTATCAAAGAGAGAGAGAGAAAAGTGTGTCGCCGAACTGGAAAAAACATTGATTGTGTTTACTTCATTACAGCGGGGGAAAGCGTTACATAATTGTACGAAAGCAACATATTAGGATGTTTCTAAAATGAAAGGAAGTGAATTCCTTTCCAGTTTCATCCGATGAACTTCCGTAATTTCAGCCACATTTTTCATCCATTTGCCATTACTCTCAGCTGTAGCGGTCAGTCGGCATGACGAGCAGGGGGTGTATAGTTGTGCACTCTCACCACGCAGGATACGCAAACATCAAACACGTCGCCTCCCCAAAAGACTTCTTCTCTACTCCCACCATTCGCTCTCCCCTTGTCATTGACCTCACGTCAGGAAGTTTCGCAACATGACAATGTAACGAATGATTTAAATGTGTAGTGGGGTAAACCAGTTTTTGACAATGTGCACATGACAGAAGAAACCGAAAGGATTATATCCCTTCCTTTTTATATTCGTTTGTCTACAGGAAAGAACAGGTATACTCAAGATAGGGAAACCAAGACAGAAAGTGAAATAATCTGAAGGTCATCTGTAGCAGCTTATTTGCAAGCAAACACAACTACATTCAATAAGGAAGCAAAGAAGCGGCTCTTAACTTCTTTGTTCTCTGTTTTCATCCCAGGAGTCACGACTGTTCAACAATAAGCTGGCGTCCGACACGCAAACTTATACTGTCTCTCTAAAGCCTAGGCAACTAAGCTAAATGTACTTTGTGTCAAAATCACCTTCAGGTGAATCTATAGCTGCCTGCCCATTCGCTTCAGAAAGCATTGTTTGCCGCGTGAACATCAGCTTCCTAATTCCGACGCTAGAGGCGGCTAGAGGCGAAGCATACAACCAAAGTATTTCGGTTCCCAAATAAAGTTAAACCGCTGTCCAGGAAAGTTTTTAAATTGTAAACCGACAATTGCAATGTAAACATTATATTCATTTGTTTTATTTGGAGGTAGGCAGTTGTACATGCCGTAGATTGTTTTCTCCTGCACAGTGCCTATAGAAACATTAGGATTAAAAATGAGATCATAGACAAAGTAAACAAATTCAAATACTTAAAAGCATATATAACAAGCAGAAAGGAGGTAAACGAAGTAATAAGAGAGACAGGAGGAACATCTAAAGGAATGGAAAACCTCAGTAATAGTTTCGATTTATAGAAAGGCGACAATTCTGACTGTAATAATTACCGTGGAATCTCTTTACTCGCAACATGTTACTACAAAGTTCTGAGTAATATAATGCTAACACGTCTAAGCGTATACGTAGTTGAAATAATGTGAATTTAAAAGAAATAGTTCTACGTTGGATCAGATTTTTGCCTTGAGAAGAAATGAGAATACATTGGGACGTTTCACCGCTTGTTCATTGATTTTTAGAAAGCATATAATTCCATCAAAAGGGGAAAACTATGTAATATCCTAGTATGATCTGGAATTCGAAAGCAAACTGTTCAGGTACTGAAGATGTGTCTCAGTGACCCCATACGCCGAATATGTATAGGTAATGAATAATATATCAAGTATTTTCAAGATTGACAGCGGATTGAAACAAGGTGTTGCTTGGTCACCACTAACGTTTCTTCCCATTAGAATATGCTATTTTAAAAATAATTCTGCTATTCTGCCGGTAATGTTTTATTGTTGCGAAAGATGACTCTAGGAGATGAACATAAATTGCGTGTGTTTGAAAATTAGGTGTTGACAAAGATATACGAGATGACTGGAGAATGGAGGCGACTTACCCAGTGTTGCAAGAATAATGAAATTACGACGACTAAGATGGGAGGGTAACGTAGCTCGGATGGGGGAAAACGAAGAGTATGTTCGTGGTTGGAAAACCTTAGGAAATAAGGCCATTGGGAAGACAGAAACTTCGTTGGGATTACAATATTAAAAGAGATCTTGATTCGAGAGTTAAGTGTTCATGATACTGTGAATCAAATTACTTTTTTGATTTCTATCACAACGTTAGACTGAGATAATACCATTTACTGAGTAAAAACACACTGATGTATTTTATCTTCTTATCGCCTTTGAAAGGGTGTGTAATTTTGCATTCGCTAAACGAACGTTGAAACCAATATCATTACATACTTTTCTTTAATTCACAGTGGTTCATCGTGTCCTCACATCTTGTAACGTTAATTTAACTCATTTTCCGACGTCATATAATAATGAAATTTTGCACGGCGACGTAAGTCGGGTGACAATACAATATTCCGTTGTTAATTTCATACATTTCTATATATTTTAAAAGCATATTTTTAGTATATTTTTCCTTATCCTAAAATAAATACTGACCCGCAACGACGTTCCATTTGATTGGTTGCAGAACACTTTAGGATTTGGGTCACAAGATCAGATTGAGAAAAAGCATCCGAGCACCGAAATAACTCGAAAAATAATAAAAGACTTTCTAAAAACATACTTTTCTTAAACAATTCGCATTAAAAGTTAAAACTAATTTTTTTATGCATGACTAAAAAGGAAAGCATTTGGTGCGTCAATTGAAGAATTTATAAAGTGACTGTATATGAGAGCGCGCCCCCGTGCTTTTCTTTTTAATTATGCATAAAGAAATATTTTTTTTACTTTTTAGTACAAATTGTTTAAGAAACGTATGTTTTTAAAATTATTTTTTTTACTGTACAGTACTAGTCGTACTGTACTCTATTTAATTCTGTCTCTATGGCGTTATTTGTTATGGTTATATATTGTAATGTAGTGTTATGCCATACTACGGCACATTAATGAGTATCGTTGTCAGGTACTATCTAATAGTGAAAGCAACGCTAGAACTATAGTTTCTCGTAGAGAAATCTTTCGCGGGCTGGGTTTGGTTCACGGAGGAGGAGTAATTTTCGTGTTCTGGGGTAAGACTCCTCTTATTACACTTTGAAAATATTTCGAGGTCAGATTTATTCAGCTTCTTTTTGTCATGGACTTGAAGTTATTATTAAAGCTTTATTGACTAAGATACACTACAGCAAATTTTATTTATCAGCATTTCTCATCGCTCGCATAATTGAAAAATATGAAAATAACGAAGAATGACTTCTGCTCACACTTAAGTTTTGTATAAAAGCCACTATATTTGTCTTTTACTTTAGAACAATCATTCTGTGTTCTTACAGAAATCAAAATTCCATATTGCAACGACATCACTTAATGCTTTTGAGTAGCAGAACAACCCTTGAATACGCCTGCCATCTAGCGGCCAATTCGTGGCGACAGGCTACACACGATTTTTCGCTGATTGAACAGGCAGCTGTAGATTGAGCAGGCGGTGGTCAAAATTGACGGAATTACAGCTTCGAGGACGGGAAAAATTAGTTTGACGACTGACGGGCTTTCTGAAAGACATTTGGGCTGATAACTTCTAGTAATTTTAAATAAATATTAATTTTCATTTCGTTTCAAGTTTAGGCCTACATTTGGCACTGATAACTATATGGCTCAATATCTATTGTCTATATCAATGATTTCCTTGTAAATGTACGGTCTCGGCACCGTAATTGGAACCCACGTGAATTTCCTATGCAAAACCACTTCGAGCTCGGTTCGGCTCGACTCAGTGATCCACGGCTCGATTTGGCTATGTCCGGTTCGGATGAAAATGAGCCACGGCTCTGTTCGGCTTGTCTCAGAATGAACCACTGGTCGGTTCGGTACGGCTCAGAAGGTACCACGGTTCTGTTCGACTTGGTTCCATATGAGCTGCGGCTTGGTTCAGCTTGCATAGTATCTTATAAGTTTTCTACTCTTTATCTTTAATGTACTATAGTTTCAATGCAAAATATAAAAAAATGGTATTCTTAACCATCTCCCGTGCGACATCTAACTCCAGTCTTTTACAGTACTTTTATATGCTATAATGCAGAAAATTCAGCACGGCATATTGATAATTGCACTGATTTTGACGCACCGGACTTTTTTTTTTCAGTGTAAATCAGAACATTCAGTCGAGTTTCAACTTTCAACACCAAAGCGTTAAAAAAATAATTAATTCGTCACCGGTCCTGGTCGACCTAAATCTTAGGGCAACATCGGCCACCTTGGCTGATGTTTTGCAGGATTTTCCTCAGCTACACCAGGTAAATGTCTGGATGGTACCTAAAAATTGTTCACCGTTTCTTTTTTTTCTTTTACGATGCTTTCTGCCCTTGTTCTGAACCGCATCCTCTTTCAATGTCTTTACAAGTGTGGAAACATTAGGATATTTTTTCGATGTGACTTTATTTAATTTCTGATACACCATTCCACAGGGTTTGTAGTTCGATGTTATTGTTCTTACATATTCCAAACATAAAGAAGCATACGCGGATTGTCTAGCCAACAAAATAATTATTGTGGCCCAATGTCACAGATCATAATATTGATTCATTCAAACAGCAGCAAGACCAGCTCCCAGGGTCAAGATTGGGCCATCGGTTCAATTGGGTCAAGATTCGATCATTGGGTAGCCAAGTCAAAGTCAGTCTGGTCATTTGAGTCAAGACCGAGTCCCGAGTCATTCGAGTCAATTTTCAGACTGGGTCGTCGGGTTTCCTATGTTCGGGTCTGGCTGGGTCCCGGTAGTGACCAAGTTCCAGCTCTTCATTTCTCCAAAGCAGTATAATATATATTTTTTAAAAAATGAAAAATGTTGTAGATGTCTAGTTCTTAATTCGTAAAAATGTCTATTCATGTTAGAGATAATTGATCCGTCTGGTTTAGACTTCGAAATTTTAGAAACCAAACCTTTGTGTCACGTTTGCTTGTTGTGTTGAATGTGCATGTGGGAGATGTCTGTTGAACGTTAATGTGGTGGCTGTGGTCAAACAGTAATATTGCTGGCACTTACTGTTTGCTTGAGTACAATGAATTTTCTGTAAACTAGCAGGCATTTGATATTTCTTGCACTTTTCGAACTTGTTTTCTTGTTGCACTTGAAACTGAAGATGTTATTCTTTTAATATATATTCGCTTCTTATATCAGTTGATTGTGAAACAAGTTAACTACTGAAAGAGCAACAATAATAATATAACTAATATATATTAGTTATATTATAACCGCCCCGCTGGTCTAGTGACTACGGATTGAGGGGTCCCGCGTTCGATTCCTAATATTTCCAAAGATTTTTTCCCAAGGCATGCGGGTCTGGAACGGTGCCCACGCAGCATCGTCATTAAACTGGGGAACTGCTAGACAGTGGTGATCACAGTGAGAGCTTAGGCTCTCCTCTCCCAACACGTCTGGTCAGCATGAGAGGCCTCATCCACTAGTGGATTGAATATTGCTGTGAGTTATATATATAATCATCATCGTCATCGTCATATTCAGCCGTTTCCTATCCACTGCTGGATGAGGGCCTCCCCCTTTTCTTTCCACATATCTCGGTTTGCTGCTATCCGCATGCATGTAGCTCCTGAAAAACGCTTGATTTCATCTACACATCTTACATTTGGGCGTCGTCTCGGTCGTTTCCTTTCCCTATGAATCCAGTGTAGTACATTTGTTGTCCACCTTCCATCTGTTCGTCTTGTTTGCCCGTGCTCGAGGTTTCCATTCCAAACACAGGTAGAAAGACAGACACTTCTTTCACCTACAAACCCAGAAACGCTTACAAAGATACGGATAATTTGTTTTTCGTATTCGTGCTCCCTTTGTGCTCCACTCAGATTATAATTAGATTCTTTTGCAAAGAGACAGAGGAGTGAGCACCGCAACCTAAAATAGTTAGACCAGGAGTCTTCAAATGGCGGACTCCTGTACGGATCTGAACCCGATTTTTCTCAGACCTATACATTTTGATACGATAGGTTAATGACTCCTTAGTTCAGCCTGTGCTAGTAACCAACCATTCTGACTGAGGTTATTCCATGGATTTTCCTTAGTCAAATCAGGCAAATGCCGGATGGCACCTTCAACATAAGCCCTGACCGACTTTCCGAATCTTCACTTTATCTTCTGGAGATATAGTCTTGATTATATCTTGTACCTTTGTTTATGCGCAAATCCATTCATTTGTCTTACTGTCCTTCCTAGTTATTCCTAGCATGCGTCTCTCCATAGCTCTTTGTGTGACTTTTAATCTTTAAGTCTTTTCTGCATTCAATGTCCAAGTTTCGCAGCCGTACATCATTACAGGTAAGCGTGAGATTATAAACTTCTACGCTTCAGACACATCGGTCTAGTTTGCTTTTGAAAATAAAGTGTAGTCTTCCAAACGAACTCCATGCCATTTTACATCTTCGGTTAATTTCTTCCATCAATTTGGTATTCGAAGTTTTGAGCTGGCTTAGGTGGGTCTAGGATGTTTCGGTGCGGGAAGTTTTGGTAAAGGAATTTTCGGTGCAAAACTTACTGGTGAAAGTTGTTTCCTATAACATCGATGAATTAGTAAAATAGCAAAGTTAAAATGAATGAAATATTTATATTATTGCAATTAGTTACGTATTTAGGGGTGGGTTCAAGGGGGTATGGACACACTCCCCAAAATTGGAAGTTTTAGGCAGAATTATTACTTTTCAAACTAGAAAAAATGAATTCCAAATAACTAAAAAAATACTAGTAGAAAAGTAACGCTACATGTTTAGTTGATATAGTTGTTAAAACTTTAGCGGTAGATTTTCGAATGTATTAATAGTTACTGACCAGCCCTTACTTAAAAAAAATAAATAAAAAGGCGCCATTGAAAGGTGTCATGTTGCCACCAGAAACATTGTCTCTTTCTCTTACCTGGAGAACGTACCACCTACAATTTTTGAAGCAGAAAATTTTGACACTTGCTTCTGGTTCTAGATACTCCATTACTTTACCAACTAACGTTGCTATTGAAACAAAGGTCATCAAGTAAACGTTATAGCAGATCGTATTAATATTTAAAAAGCAAAATTAAAATGATTACCAACCGTCTTTGTATTTAATAAATTTTACACCATTTCAACACGTACGATTAAAATGGGAATATTTTTTTATTAACATTCAAATCTGTCAAAATGTGAAGTTTAGGGGAAAATCCCTCCCAATTAAAAATTCCCTGTCAGAAACTAAAAGCTAGACCCACTAACACAAAGCATATAAAACAAA
>JAGDQP010059459.1:1364-12372 GCA_022664845.1 Lepisma saccharinum | reverse complement strand
GTTTTGGATTCGTTTCCTGAGTTGAGCGAAAGGTAATGAAGACTCTTAAGATAAAAAGATTAAGCTATCCCCTGTGCGATGCGCTCTGAACGGCCTCCACATATTCTTGACCTACCACACGAACTAAGGTGGGGTGGTAAGTCCCACACTCGACCGCCTTTACCTCCAAAGGTGCTCAGAAATACCAAGGACAGTCTGGTACTCAATTTGATAAGGAGATGAGTGCACGGGAACACGCCAGTCATGGAAATACTGCGAGAAAAGTCTCCAGTGTGGTTGAAGGGATTTAAACCCGAACACGGCGACTCTTCAGTAAGCTATGAATAACCACGAAATACAATTGGAACTTTATAGAAGTGATAGTCTAAGCGAGTTTTTAGAAAATCACAGTGATAATGAAGAAATAAATCAGTTAGAAATCAGAGCAGTGATAATACATATGGTGAAGAAGAGGTTATATATCAACGTCGGAATCATATATGGACAAGATCAGATGTAGTGTTTATAGCAAAACCAGTGAGCACAAACCAAAAGTTCAAGCCGAATTTGTGTAAAAAACGTAACATCAGCTCATCTGGGTCAGAATGAGGAAATTAAGTACAAGGGTTTTGATATTTGAATGTAAAAATGAATGAATTTGTTCTACATAAGCATCAAAACTATTGTAAGGATATGAATAAACATTGAATTAAATAATTAATTATACAACCATGATTTATTACAAAAACACATTTTTAAAACAGTTGGTTCGAGGAGTCTTTCCTCCCCTTGGTCCTACTTGAGATAAAATAAAAATCTTCTACTTCCTAGTGTTAAAAAGAAACGTTGCTACACATAGGACAGGAAAATAACAGAAAACTAACGAGAATGATAGAGAAGAAACTAATCTGTTTTGAAAACCTACTTGTATACTCTGGAGCACTAAAACACTTATACAGAGGCAGATTACAACCCTAATGCAAAACTGACGACGTTTACCTCCCACCAAAGGCTTACAAACAATCACGACCGGAGAGTAATCTACCGCCATAGAGACCCATAGTTTCGGAATGCAACAAGATATCTGGACAAAAACAGATTTTTTCATGAAATTATTACCAACTCTACCGGAATGCAGAAAATCAGAAGTGTTAAAGGAAATTATAAAAAAATATACTATAGATATTAAGAAATCAAACATATTGAAGCATGGAAAGTTAGAAGGGGCTTAGAACTAGCTTCAAATTATTACAACCCCAAATACGAATGGCAGTCTGCTGGAGGGAGCATTGGAGCCACCACCCCAACACTGGTGAAGAGTGCTCTGGAAATTCTAATATATATTAATTACATTATTTTTGGTAACAAGATATTCCTTCTAGAGAAAGGCACGGCTACTTTAACATATGTTTCTGTGACGTATGCAACATAGCCTATCCTATAGGTACATGCTGAAGTAGCATTGACTGGCAAAGGCCATGTGAAATATACTTGAATATAGAATCGTAAATGACGTCATAGAAATATTTCCTTAGACGGAAGAACTTATGCAATTTACACAAGAATGCTGGAGTACTCGAGTTCACCCTTGATTCGAGTCAAACTAAGAGTAAGTTCCTGTATATTATAATAAGAAAGAGAAGAAACGAACGTATTTTATAAATCTACCCACGCAACATAAAAATTTATACCCAGACTTGGCACATTCAACTGCTCCAAAAACTCACTGAAAAAAGGTCAGGGATTACGTCGTCTGAAAAGAATTATTGGCAGTGAAGAGAAACAAATTTAGAGAACAAAAGAAGTGAGAAGATCATTTATTGCTAGAAACTACGAGAAGAAAATAGTTCATAGAGTATTAAAATAACTTTTGGAACCAGCTGGCAAGAAGACCAAACGGAGATTGAAATGTGGAAACGTAGCTATTTTCCCAGCACGATACTACCCAAACTATGATAACAAACTAATTTAGAACTTCTGGGAAGAAATCAAGAAAAATGATAGAGAAAACTGGTGGGTGGAGATTCCACAAGACTCAACGGTGTTCACATAATTGACCGAGGAAATTTTAACAGTACCTAACACACACCACTTTCACACAAAATAACTGGCAATATACTAGCTTTAACTAAGGAAGACTGTATTGTAGAACTGCACTAACAACATACAGTATAATGCAGGGTCTACGAAAAAAAACTGCACTTTATGATGAAAGCACTTTGCACAGTGGATCGTGATACTATTAGAAGTGATTTGAGTCGCAGCACCCTTATTTTCAACCCTTAGGATTCAAGATGGCGGCCAATTTATAACTGAGTTTTAGTAAACCAAAGTTTTTGCACGTTTTGCACATTTTACATTGTGACATGCACATACAACACAATTCTCAGCGATTTCTTTGCTAGTTTTCACCACCATACATTTTACGGAGTTATAACTGAGTTATAACCTTATGGAGGTCTTTTATAGGGGGAACGTGGGGTAAAACGGGTTACGGAAACGTAGGGTAAAATGGTATTGAAAATTCACATTTTTTTTTTTTTCAATAATTACTAAATAATTTACAACTTGCTTGTTTACATTGTTTACGAGATGTGGAACTGCAAGTAGTTTAATTTCTTGTATTTTGTCTTTCGATTATCAATAATTATTACACATGATTTCAATTGTGTTGTTTAATAATAAATCAATTGTTATTACAACAGGGCAGTATTGGTATCTTACTAATGGTACAACATACTGGACAATATGGGCCACGGGTATAACAATGTTAATTTCAATCCTATTCCCCATTATGTCCCATCCGTGGGGCATAACGGAGAAATATGTCATTTTTGGAATATTTTATAGAAAAACGGTCCCTTTTTTTTCGCTAGGATCTGCTGGTGGAATATTGTAACTGAATGTTCAACGTGTCTCGCAAAAAGAATTGCTGCAATCGAGCTATAGGTTAACAATCTATACAAGCAATTATCTTACGTTTCCCGTTTTGCTCCACGTTCCCTACAATTAAATCAACGGATTTTAAAGTTAAAATTGTGTACGTATTTAGTGCTTTGAAATCTAAATTCAGAGTGTTTCAATTTAAACGAAAATCTTACTCAATAAAAATTCTTATTTAATAAAAGAAAATTTAAAATTCTAGTACAAATTTGTAGAAGGAAATTAACATTTTATTTAATAAAAGAAAAAGATAAAAGTAGTTCTCCAAAACAGCTGAATTGAATATTCTAATATTAGAGGTTATATACGTAATCATTTGCATAACTTGCATTTCGAACATGTTAAACATTTATTGTGTTGGGTTAAGTGACTCAAATGATTTGTGCACTCAACAAAAACGACACTTGTTAATTTACCTGTAGCTCATTATTTTCATTGTAGTAGGTAGAGCTGTGGTTGGAACACTCACCCGTACATAATCTACACTGAAGTGTGCACGGGGCACTGACCCCACAGCATGAACATCGCGGTGTATTGCATCCTGTTTTGCACCCACATACTTTCAGGAATACTAGAATACTACTCTTTCCAAATCTCAGGGAGCGTGGACCTCACTGGTTCCCATTTACAATCTTTATAATTCCATCCCCATGAAGATGGACACTCCGGATTGGCTTCAGAGTTGTAGGCATTACCCCATTTTTGACCTGCCTGATACGCTGCTCTCAAAATATGTTGATGTAAAGCTGCACTAGAAGGTGGTAGAACCACAAGTAGTTTGTTGTTGTTACTTGTAATTTTGAATAATAATAGAATGTCAACATGATAATTACTATCTGGTTCGTTGAAATATTCTCACAGTGTTCATGCTGAGGTATATTTATAGTTCAATTTGGCTATAAACATAAAATGAAGAGAAAGACAAATTGAATCATCATTTCCAAAAGGGGATATGTGCTATGTAATTTTAATGGTACATATATCCTTTTAACAATGACTGTTTTAATTGTGCAAACATAATGCAGGCACACAAGGAAGAAGAGAGACAGATGAAGAAAGACTGAGAATGATCCAGAGAGAGAGAGAGAGAGTTGTAAAGAAAGAAAGAGTATGACCATCACAACCATATGTATGCAAAAGTAAGCCGCTTGAGATTAGCATATACGTGCTAACACTCACATGACTAGGACGTGTACTGCATTCATTTTTACTATATAATCTATAGATTAGTAAGCAGTGTTTTGTAATGTGTTTCCGTTTCAATTTGCCTGAAATTGATGATGTTCGAGAGCAGTGGCGCATCCAGAGAGGGGGAGCGGGGGACGCGCATTCACTCGTCAAGAGAACAGCCTTTTCATAGCATTATTTCACCAATTATCTCAGAAAACGCTTCGATTTGTTTCCGGGCAAATCTTATTTATGAATATATATCCAGTTTTAGTGATACAGGTGTCATATGCAACGATGGAACTTAGCAATATGAGCGAAAATATTACAAATTAATACTTTAAAAAATTCACTTAAGGAAAAACCAACAAAAATGTGCGTGGTCTATTCCACCTGCCCCTCCCCTTTAGGGAAATCCAGGATGCACCACTATTCGAGAGTAAGTATGTTTGATGTTCATCATCAGGAGAGTCGCAAGATCGTTAGAGCTTAGGGTCGAGAAAAAAATATTCTAAAGTAACTCATTATATTTTATTTTAAAGAAAGTTAATTTTTGGAATGGAGTAAGCTAATCTTCCCAAAACTATTGCGGAAGCATCTGCATTGCAGCTTCTGTGGCTCCTATTGATACGTCTTTGTTTGTTATTCCTTTATTAATACGAAAATATTGTGTTTACGCTAAATTGTGGTTTAGAATATTTTGTGGGTCGCGGTGGCTGCTAGACCGCTCACCTCTGGCGCGTGAGGTAGTCGGTTCGATCCCTACTCATGCTATGTACGCTTTGTAGTTGGCAAACACTTTGTGCGTGGGTTTTCTCGGAGTGCTCCCGTTTATCCCACTTTCTTCATTCCACCAATTCATCCTATCATCATCCATTCGGCCTGAGCCAAAGTTGCCTAAAGGCCTTAAAATAAATTCAAAATTCGAATTTATTCTGTTCTACTACTGTCAGAAGCTACAAAGGTTCATTGAGGGTCATCAGTTTAATATTTCAAGGTCCGCGAACGAGCAAATCCTATGTGTAGATCAGATAGGAACTTCAAACGAAATTATTTAAATCTTGCCACCTTTCTTTGAGACAAATTCAAATTAGATGTATAGATAAATTGATAGAAAGAATATGCTATTATAATAATCATAAACGTTAAATTTAATTTACGGAAAGCCTATAACTGAAGCCAGCATGTTGATGAGTTGTGGAAAATTAAAACTTCAAGTAGAAGTTTTCAGTCTATCGTATCTTCTTATAGAAATGAATAAAGATCACGATCATTTCGCGTTAAGAATCGAATACTAAAACAGAAGTGTAAAGTATATAGCATGTCCCATAATTATCTGAACAACTATAATTATATCATAAGAAAGGAATGAGATGGAATGAGACACATGACAATACTGTTTTCTGAATATAAAAGAGTATTTCTAAAACTTTCTTTTTAAAGTTCGTACTCCTCTATGTGGCCATTGTTATTTTCAGGTAGCGGTAAATTTCACTTCATCATATTAGGATCCTGCATGAGTTGTTGAGACAGCTGCAGTAATTTTTGGAACTAACGTCCATGTCATCTTATTGTGAGTGGTATACTGTTTCCTGAGCAGTTAGTGCTTTTTTCTTATTATTATTTATCGATATTAATATTCTCCTATTTCTTGATGTTTAAGATCTCTTCCTATTTTACAACTTATTGAATAACCTTTCCCAGAAATCAACTTTCTGAGCTGAACGGAGCACAAGGAAGATTGAAAGAATGGCAAAAGCTGTCTTCTGCTTCTGCAGACCAAAGTCCCTGACCAGGTGATTAAAGAAGATCTATTACTTAATTGGCATTGGAGTTATACGTTGAAAACATCTACCATAATGATAATGTAGTAACTTAATACTAGTTATTTTCTAGTAGAATATAAATCCTATAGCAAAGTAATACCTCTGTAAGTTATATTCACGTTTATTGATTTGAGACTTCTCGCTCAAGAGATAAAGTAATTTAGACTTAGTACCTTGGCAACATTTAGTTATCTCGTTAACTGTTTAGAATAGGAAAGAAAAATAAGAGAAGTAGATAGATGAAATGATTGCTCCTTCTATTTCTATTCAATTTATTTACTTTTAATTTTATTTATTTATTTATTTTTGAAACATAGTTGACTATAAAGTGTGCTATTTCATCTTCTAATCCTTAAATGTAATGTAATTACCAGTTGTATTTACACAACTTTCAAAACACTTCAATGAAGTTTTTTTGGTATGTATCCTTAATGCCGTATATAATACTTTTGGTACCATACTGCTAACACGCATGAAATCTAAAAATAAATTCAAATATAGACATTTTACAGCATGCGTATCATTCTCCTCTACTTTAAAACGTAATATCTAGTTGACCTTCTAGTTACGTATGCACGCAGAATCTCATCTCGCACCAGAAAATATATACATAACGTCAACTTTCTTTTCTAATAGCTTGCATAAGAGTTGATTATTTGTTAACTGTTCCAAAAAGCTGACTGGTCTGCTTTGAGGCAGGATAAAAACTAAAATTCAACTTCCATGCAAGGTCATTTCGGGAGAGAAGGAAGTTGAGGTCTTTGGCAAGTGTGAAGGGAATGTGCTTCCAAATCAAGTTTCGTAACGCACTCACTCTGTGATATTGCAGTAGCTCCTGAGAGCACTAAGCAATCTGCAATCATCTACGTACTAACCTTCAACTTACTATTTCATCCATCACCAATGCCAATCCTGAGAGAAAAGAAACGTGTTATTTATTTATATATGGAAAGAAAAAATTATTTAACCTGTGAAGGTCAGAAGATGTGTTATACAATAATGCATGATGAAGTAACATGTTTAACACGAAAAAAAGAACCAAAGCAAATTAATCAAACACATCTAATGCAATTATCGTGTCTTAACCAATATAATTGTGTAACGCAGGCATGGAGAAATAACACGTTAATTCATGTGCCAAATCGATTTGGATTGAAACCTTGTGTTTCCTAAAACGGCAATTTTCCGTATTACTTACTTCTAGTTTCTTTAGATAAGGAAAAAAAGAAAGAAAGATAAAAAAAAGAAATATTTGTGTATGTGTGACCTTTCACTATTCTTCCGTCGAAAGTCCGAAAACAAAGTTGTCATGCTTGATTAGTGCTTTCGCTTTTCTGAAATAGTATCATGGTATAACTAATTGGTTGTCAATCTTTTCCAAATCGCAGACTCTCTCAAGCTAATGGTAGTTTACCACCGATCGTCGACAATGGTGATTTATTGTCTAGCCAAGTGATTCTCAACCGGAGTTCCTTGACACAGTGTTAAGGGTTCCGCGAAAATCAGTAAATCAGTATTCAAAATGGTATACGAATAGTTGTTTGTTTCACCTATTATACAACTGCTTTACATTTTACTCTTGACTAAATGAAAAAATATGTACCAGGTAACCGGGGTTCTCCAAAGTTTTGTTAAATATTTCTGTGGTTTCCCCGAGACGAGAAAGGTTGGGAAACACTGATCTAGACATTCCACCCAGTTTAGAATGAATCTAATGGATGTGACTTAAAAAATACTATAGAAAGTTTGAAGAATGTTGCAAATACCTTGTTTAAGCAATTACACTTTACAAACTCAGCATCCACTTTGTGTTTATGTATTCATATTTATGTATTTGTTTTCTATATACTTCAGTATTGAAGTAAGTGATAACAGTATCACTATGTCTGTAACCAGCAGCTCACGTGTCCCGGCGTGATTGACGCGGGAGGACCCTGTAGGCAGCCGGTCTGGTTAAGCTGTCCAACCCCTTTATTTTTAATTTTGTCTTCTTGAATAATTTTGTGTTTGCTTTCCAAAATTTGAATATTTGCATAATATCAAAATATTTCCTGCTTGAAATATTTATCTCTTCCTATTCAGAGATTGTGTTGTATTGCGTTTTCATTGTCTGTTTCATTTTCTAAATATTTAAAAGTTTAAACTTTTTCGAAAGATCTTTTATCTATTTCCATTCTGATAATAAAATTGAATTTGGTTTTAGGATTAGCAGATTCAATTCAACTGACGACTCCTTATTGATGCACAAACTTGCAGTGACAGAACCATGGTAAATGTATATTTTTACAACAATCTTTCCTCAGTGTATTTGCTAAGATGGTTTCGTTAGCCTTTGATTTAAAGATGTAAGTTGTTTGTTAATATTTCGGATAGGTTTCATTTGTTTATGCTACCTGCTCCATTTTCCTCTGTCAACTGTGTTTCATCATCAAAGATCTCTTCCGCTTTTTGACTTACATTACTTATCCACTTTTGCAGAATTTAGAGATATTAAAGAGAATGATCATTACATTGATTATCTGTTTTATTTCTCGTGACAATGTATTTATTTCACTGATAATATCTGGCGCAGGTCTTTGATCTTTCTAAATGTTGAAATCGTAGTCACAGATCTGATGCATGTAGCAGTATTTATATTGACAAAATCTTTCGATCTTATTGAACAGAAGAGAATATCGAGTTATTTATGCCTATTAAGTAATTTTTACCTTGTCTCCATAGATATGTTGATATTTGATCACATGTACATCTGCCTCCAAACCATTTAATGATCATATTCTCCGTAGAAACAAAAAAAATTAAGTTTCAGGGATGTTTGTGAAACTTTGTTAGTTTTAGATTTGAGTAACGAGCAGTTTTTACATCGGATTATTATTATTATTATTTAATGACCTTAAGTCCAACAATTGTATCCTGATCATGCAGGCCATTGTGCAACTGTAATATTCCAGGGTTTCTCTCAATTCCATCAGGCGAGCAGTATCTACCTTCCTCACCCTTGCCTTATGAAGTATCATAAGGTCACAATTATATTTTAAAAATGATTCAATATGAAAGAGCATCTTTAACCTATTTTCGGTTGATTAATTTGTAAACAAACACACAGTTATTATTTTCATCCATTTCGTGCAGTAATTAATGGGTGGCTTAGGAGAAAAAGAATACAACTAACTTCTGAAAAATTAAAAAAACTTGTGTTCATCCTTATATGTGTTATATATTGTTCGTGTAAAACATATACAATGAAACTCGAATTTTCAATTGTTACTTTTATCCCTTCTGTGCCTCTCCAAAAACTGAAACCTACTTTACCATCCCTTTCAAGTACGTTACTTGCTAGTTGGTTGCAATATGATTGAACATATCTCTCGTGTTTTTCTCTTGGTACATATGGGAAGCTCCCTAATTCGAACATCCGGAGTCTCCATAGCACATCAAACAAGTGAGACAGAATCCTCCCGGGGGAAAGCGCTCGTGTGCTACCGCCTGGCTTCACCAGCGAGCGTCCTATTTGGATGATTCATGTTTCATTGGGAAAGTTCTTTCGATAACTGTGGAACGGCATCTCAATCCTCTTTGTTGTCCTAGTAGTTCCTGAGTGGTATGTTACTATGGATAAATGTAACCCTCCTCCCCTATTTCGAGAGCTGTTCATCCGATTTGGATTTTATATGCGGATTTGAATTCGTCTATCAGCAACCTTTCCAGCGACACCTCAACTAGCTTCGTAGCCCTAGTAGGTTTAGTTCCTGAATTGAAAGTTAATATATGAAGCGGACATTTTGCCAGCTTTTTTCCTAATCACACCAGGCAAATGCTGGGATGTTACCAACAAACTAGGCTCTGGCGTACTACCCCAGTAGCACACAAACGTTGAAAATACATGGTTTAAATGTTAGTACCGAAACGTTATGTTACCGTTGTAAATGTACCGAAATGTTCTCCTGTTCAACGGTTTATTCGACGTTAAATAATGGTTGAGAAAAAACGATGAAGAAACGGGTTTAGTTGGCTAAAACAGAGCATGAATGTGTCTATTGGTATACACACATTCAGTTTAATTTTATCCGTTGCTTTTATCACGGTATTAATTTTACAACAGTAAGTAATCCGAGCGGTTGCTGTGGGGTTCGAACACAGGAACGTTATGCTCTTCTCGTTGGTAGCTTGACGCGCTGACCACTTATCCAAGAATACACCTGGTCACTACTCTTTTACTGTATCGTTAAAAATTAAATGTTCGTTGAAATATAGTTTAAAATTCAACCTGTTTTCAACATACAAATGAAAACATGAAAAATATTGTTATTTTCATTGTATTTCCTTTTAATTATAATGTTTAAGGAATTAAATTAGAAATACAAGTGTGAAATAAAATCTAGAACATAGTATGAATGATAGTTGAAACTACGTCACATTAACGTCGTATCAACGAAATTCTAACTTCGTTGAAATATGGTTTAAAATTGAATCTGTTTCCAACGTTCACATGAGAACACCAAAATTAGTTTGTATTATTCAATTAGTTTTAATTATTTTTTTTGACATAACATTAGTATCAAATGCATTAAACAAAATCTATTATACCATAGTTGAAAATAACATATTGAATACACGTTGGATTTAACGTCTTGTCAACGCAATGAGGTCTTTGTTGAAATATGATTTTAAAATAAACGTATTTTTTTTCAACCGACAGTGGGTAATCAACCTAAAATCAACGTTGAAAATACGTATGTGTGCTACTGGTAGCTTCCAACATCCTTTCCACCACCTTACTCCAGCCTGAGTATGAGATGCCTAAAGACCATAAAATAAAATTCAATTCAAATGAAAGCGGATCTCCTCCCCTATCTCGGGACCTGTTCAATTGATCTCGATGATCTATGTGGGTTTGAACTCGTGTCGCCGTGATCTTACCAACGACACCTCAACCATCTTCGCAGCTCTAGTAGTTCCTGAGTTGAAACTTGAAAGTTGTCGATAGACAGACATAACGATTATATAAGGCTTTCCAGCTTTAGCTGCTGAAGCCTAAAACTAAATAACAGATGAGTAATAAACACGAGTCAGAGAAGGTTTGAGTTTCGAGA
>JAGDQP010059455.1:0-12373 GCA_022664845.1 Lepisma saccharinum | reverse complement strand
CGCTTCTGCCAATACACAGAAATAAATTGGTGCATGCTAACGGAGCCACTGCAGTGGTAAGGGTAGGCGAGTGAAGCCAAGCAGTTCCACTGGGTGAGCCACTGCCATGGCCTCGGGCAAGCCACTGCAGTGAATATCTATATCCTATCCTTGAGTTAAGAGTGATAGCCTTGTCAGCTTGTTTTATTTAGCTAAATTAAGTATGGATACAAGGTCTCAACATAATTATCCCCAAAATTGATATTTCCAGATAAATTAGATTATACTGGAAACATATCCAAGCTTTTCCTGAGATAAATTGCTCAAATAATGTAATAAAAATAAACTATTTTCCTTTGAGGAGCGCCCCCTCTCTGGATCCGCCACTGTGCAACAGGATATATATATAAGAAGAAAAGGATTATATCTCTGCTTTCCCTTCCGGGTCATTGAGTCAGACGTAGTCCCAAACGACCCGGTGACCCGTTTCAGCTCTGACTTCCGTTGCCACTTACACCTCTATGGTATCTTCTTAACACAGAAAAAAAATATAATAATCATTTGGTCATTTTATTTAACATATTCATCTTTGAGAGATGCTTCCAAGTGTCTAAACTTCGACTATCAGCTGGATCACACAGAATTTTCACGCTCTATCTGTACAGTTTAAAGGATGAAGAGAATAAAATTCCTATGAATTATGTTATCTGTCATGTACCATATACTTTATTTCCATTTTATCTCTCTGTCTTTCTTTCTTTCTTTCTTCCTTTCTTTCTTATTCTTTCTCTCTTTATTTTTGTTCCTTTCTACTTTCTCTCTTTCCTTCTTTTCTTTCTTCTTCTTTCTTTCTTTTTTTCCTTCTTTCTTTATTTCTTTCTTCCTTTCCTTGCTTACTTCCATCCTTTCTTCCCTCTTTCTTTCCTTCTTTCTATCTATCTTTTCTTCCTTCCTTCCTCTCTTTTTAATTAATTATTTCCTTCCTTCTTTCTTTTTTCTTTCTTTCCTACCTTCCTTCTTTCTATCTATCTTTTCTTCCTTCCTTCGTTCCTTCTTCCTTCCTTTCTTTCTTTAATTAATTATTTCCTTTCTTCTCTCTTTCCTTCCTTTCTTTTTTTCCTTCTTTCTTTTTCTTTCTTTCCTACCTTCCTTCTTTCTGTCTATCTTTTCTTCCCTCCTTCCTTCGTTCCTTCCTTAATTTCTTTCTTTAATTAATTATTTCCTTCCTTCTTTCTTTTTCTTTCTTTCCTACCTTCCTTCTTTCTATCTATCTTTTCTTCCTTCTTTCGTTCCTTCTTTCTTTCTTCCTTCCTTTCTTTAATTAACTATTTCCTTCTTTCTTTCTTTCCTTCCTTCCTTCCTTCTTTCTTCCTGTTTTCTTTTGCTTCTTCTATCCTTTTTTTTATTGTTATATTCTGATGCAATTTGCTGACATTCAACCTTGAAGGCAGTTGCATAATAGATAAAAGATGAACCCTGTTGCTTCCTTAACCAAGTATCCCAAATGATAATACATTACATTTGTATCACATAGCAACAGCCACACTTCTTGTCTTTTACTGGAAAAAAAAAAAAAGGCTTGGCAAACCTCCCCCAATCCTATAATTTAAGCTACTGTAAGAAACATAGGTCTTATTACATTGCTTGAAGAGAAAGAAACATAATTGTAGTTACAATTTTTTTTATAACTTTTTGTATAACAAGTGAGGACTGTGATTTTACGAACAATTACGAATGCTCCGAAGGTCCCTTGATAACACCTCAAGATTTAGTGAGCCAACGGGAAGGAAGCAATTGAAAAAAAAGAAACTTATTAGTTTCTAAATAGGCACACAACACTGGCAACTGGGATACAACGTGAGCTACAATACCTGACCCGGACTACCTCTACCAGCTGTCCCAGTCCCTACGTATGGACGTCCCAGTCCCTACCATTGTTTCCATGCACACGTATGGAAATCAATAAACGTGTAAGGGAGATTGGAGCACCTTTGAACACGTTGTTGGGTAAATTTAATTTTGCTTCCTCATACTCGGATAATTTGTTCAGAGAGATAAATAACATATGTATCAGAACATGTACAGCTCTCTGAAGAAATGACGTACTTCATTGTCTCCTTAAAGCAAGGATAGGAACTGGGAGGCTATTGTTCAAAGGTGCCCCCCTAGGAGGTAGATTTGAACAAGGGTGGGGAAGTTTTGAACAAATCCTTAATTTTATGACAAGAACATTTGGTTACTTAGTAAATGCTTCTAAATACAAATACGGAAGCAGAAGAAAGTAAACTAAGGTTTTACTAGCCATGCAAAGAATATAAACTACGCAGTTGTTAATAAACTTGGAACTTACTTACTTGGTTGTTTCTTTATTGGTGTTATGAAGATTACATAGCCATTAGGATTGCATAAACTTCGAACTCGTAGAAATTTTGTAAAAAGCCTTACACATAGCCTAATTGGAATGCTCGTAATACTCTTGATAATATAAACTTTGTTGCAATAGTTTTATTTTTTTCTCAACAGTAAGTTTTAGCTATAGGGACATAAGCTGCTACCTTGTTCAAATCTTCTCCCTTCTCTTTGTTCAAAGCTGCCCCGGTACGTCGAATTAGGCACATTTTGTCAAAAACTTTGGTATTGTTTTTATTTATATATATGACCCAGTCTAATAACTTTGGACTTCGGCCCGTCACGATTCGCCTTTAGCTGTTAAAATCCACACCCATGCCCCTTGCCGGGACTCGAACCCGGGACTTCGAGCCCATGGCCTACCGCCGCAGACCGCTCGGCCACCCGGCCGGCGCACATTTTGTTATTATGGGAGAGGGAGAACGGTGATGAGAAAACAACAAGAACAATTTAATACATAAAGGAATGTACTTACTTCGTTAAGTCAACATGGAGCAATAATCTCTCCAGAAGCTTACAGTATCTCTGAGATTATTTTATACTTTGGCACACACAAATTATATCAAGTGGCGTACTTCGCCAGGTAAGGCACACAAATGGCGAAAAACAAATGTCAGCTGTGTGACATAGTGTTCGCAATTTATATATGTTGGAGAAAAGAAATTTCGTTTTATTAACTAAAAGTTAAGGGCGTCCAGTGAACATCCTAGCGTATCTACAATGTCCATCTCACCCCACATTCCTCTACTTTTTTGTATATAATAGATGTAGGGGTACGTAACAGTATGTTGTTTTTACCATAAAAAGTATCCAATATATTTATTAATCTGAGCCCAAAATAATGGCGAAACAGGCAGAATTTGAGTCTTGTAATTTAGTTTGCTCAAAATAAAAATATTAACAAATCGAGCTCTAACAGGAAGAGAAGAGACGTTTTTATATAGAATAAGGTCCTTCAGCAGCATTTGCATCATCAGATTTTCATTAATTTCAATGTTCTTCCACATATTAGCATTCCACCAAATCCCCAGCATTTTCATAGAGTCTTTAATTTGAATTCTCGATTTCACTGACTTACTTATCTTCCACATTAAATCAAAAACTTGGGTTTTGTCTTTGTTTTGGCTCAGGCGGCCAAGTTGGAAAACGCCTCCAAAATCTCTTGAATTCTTTCAAATTCACTTTCATTTTGCAACACAAAGTTTACATCGTCAGCGTATCTAATGCACCTAGGGAGTTATTAATCAATTTAATTCCCGTTAGAGAATTCTGGACGGTGATATCAAAATGTACCATCCCCAAACCAAATATTAGGGAAGCGCAAGAGCACTCTTGAATTACTCCTTTATTTAGTTTAATTGGGCACCACCTGTCCATTTACAAATATTTTCACGTACATATTACAGTATAGCCATTTAAAAAGTTCTATGAGGGTCCTAGCGAAATTCATATGGCACATGACTTCGGACAAATATTTATGTTTGATTTTATCATGGGCTCGACTAAAGTCAGTTTAAATAAGATCAGCGGAAAGTTATGCCCTCCTGGGCATATAGCAACATGTCTCTAATTTTCATTAACTGAATATAGATCGGGGTGGTTTCTTTCATACCACTTTGAAGGGGAAGTAGAAGCATTGGCATCACTTTTTTCATCCGATTAGAAAGAATTTTAAGCAAAATTTTAGGATAAAAGTTTTGTAGGTGAATCAACCTGCATGAGTCAACAGATGCCCTTTGGTTATTTTTCTTTATTAAAATCCCAATTGATATAAAATTCCATTAATAACGGGGTAACGCAACATAGAATTGGAAATAGGAACCAGTTCGAGGATGATTTTACATCCAAGAGCCACTTAACCAGTCTTCCCCTCCACAGGATGAGACGTTCAATTGTAGGATAGTATCTTCAACTTCGCTTGCCTTAAAGGGTTGTTGAAGCACCTCACTGTCATTAGACGAGATAAGCGGTCGATCGGCAATATTGAAACCTTTCAATTTGTCAATGTCAGAGTCCCTCTGTTGTTGAAAGTTTTTACAGTATTGTTTACAAATGTCCTCATAAATTTGCAGACCCGTCTATATATATCCCAATTCATCTTGAAAACTATTTATAAAATTTTCATCCTTTCGCTTCCTATCACACAGCACTGAATCTAAATTTACACTGTCATAGATTAAAGATTCCGCTACTGAATTCCTTTTTCTACACTGAGTGCTTTAATTTTAACCTCAGATTTATTTTGGTCTAAATTTGACGAATCTTAGGTAACCATTTAACATCATTCATCGCACGGTTGTTATATTCTTGTAAAAGTTGCTGATAGTACTCATCATATTTTTTGTCTTCATAAAACTCTCTGGTGAAGGATTTTAGACCGAATCGCAAATGATTTTTTTGCCCAGAGGGCTAACTCTGCACTCGGTTTCCCTATAAACTTATCCGATTTCCTTTAAAAGTTCTCTTGATAGTTGGTTGATGCCTTCATTCTCCAGAAAATCATAATTTATATGTCCATTTGAAGCTGGAGCACCAGTGTAATGGTTCCTTCCACAAGACACTGATACATAATTCGGAATGATCTGAAATTTCCAGTTTAGACATCTGGATACTTTTAAGAAACGATACCAGATTAGGACTAGATAAAATGTAGTTCAACTTACTTTTACAGTTGTGGCTCATATATGTGTATAATTGACGATTTGGATAAAATGTTTCCAAATCTCACACAATGAGAAAGATTCCATAATTAATTTAAAGGACGGACTATAATTATTTTTGGATGTTGATGCCGAGCGTTCGTAAATAGAATTGCAATCCACCACAATTAAGGTATTAGAATTACCATACACTTGTAAGTTTATTGATAGCTGTTGCAAAGTAAATTCTCTCTCCTGTATGAAGTTCGACCCAGTCTGTAGATAAATGTTCACAATAATAATTCCGTTTATTTTAATAATATAAGTTCTACCGTCTGTAGTTTTCAAGATCTCCTCCACTAGAATGTCATTCCTTGCAATAAAACCAAGTTCCACCTTTTGAGTCACATCATAGTTTTTGTAAAATTTATAATTACGGGTTTTCAAATCTGGGTACGCGATTTCTTATACACATAATATATGAATCGCTGATTATCGCATATTACGTTCTAGTATATCACATTTAGTTTGGTTGCAACTTTTACAGACGTTTAAGATAGCAATTTTAAACATGAACAAATCCGATACTCCCAGATCAAGGCCGTATCGACCTCCAGTGTGGGGGAACCCTCCCAGGAGAATTACGTACCACATAATATCTGTCGCCAAATGATCTGACTTCATCAGAAAGACTAGACCTGACTTTAATATAAATCACTTCAAATAACACTTCACTATAGGATGAAACAAGAGGTCCCTAACAATACTCATTGAAAGCAAAATTTGAAGTCAGATGGGGAGTACCCTCGCCGTGATGAAATCTACCACACTACAAAGTCTACAAGGCAGTTGTCCCCAACTTAACACAGTTTCTTACAAGTGGATTTGACTCTTTCAGGTTTTTTTATAAGGGGAAGTAAAAGAACTCTCACCTCAGTTTGACGTTTATAACGTGTGTTGCGAAACGGATCTACCGCTCCTGAGTCACCTTCCTTCTCCTCCGTCGTTAGTTCTTCATCCCTCGTGGGGATGCTTTCCTCAACGGCTAGAGTGTGAAATATTTCAGAATAGTCTCCGAAATTCCTCGTCTTCTCCTCAGACGCTAATTCAGATACACTAGATGCCTCTTCTTGAAACACACTTTCACTCCCCTTCTCCTTCACACTCTCGTCCACTTCGTCAGCACTTGGGTTTATCTCACTATCCAGAACGGTAATCTTGTCTGGTTCTATTTCTTCCACTGACTCATCCACTTTAGTTTCCACAGAAAATGACTGTTGGTCCTTCTAGACGTTCAGAACACTGCTTGAAGACTGAAGCGGTCTTGACACGTTGCTCGCGCCTCCGCCAGCTGGAGAGGTAGCCACGTCACATACACTCGCTCGTCTGTGTCTGTTACTCTAGGCTACTATCGAGAAATTAGTAAAATTGAATTCTAATGATCTTCCCGGAAATATACTGTTTCACTTGTCGCTGTACTGCAGTATCACGATTATGTCTATAGTTATTTGACATAAGCTGTATTATATATTGTACAAGTCCCCAAAAACGCGGCACAGGTTTCTTTATGTTCGAAAAGTAAAGTAGACGCTTTCCATTGTACACACTGTATGTCAAAATCCTATAGTAGCATTTTTGTATTTTTACAGTCTCACCAAAATCCTTAAAACTTTGAGAAATAAATTCGTTTGGAATTTCTAAAGGTACGTTATAAGCGACAAAAATGTGCTTATCTGGGATGTCAATTGATACGGGTAAAATATGTCTTACATTAACCGATGAAAACACCATCTCACCATTACACTCTTGAATTATTTATTCTGTTTGCTCTCTTTGATCAAGCTTGATGAACGCTTGTCGGCGTTAATTACATAGTTCCAATGTCAAAATGTCCTCTTCTTCTAATTGTATGTATTCAAATACTGACTCTTGCAAATCACCAATATTTGGACGTTTCGGTAATGCTTCGAAGTCTATTCTGATCGTATTTTCTCTTCTAAATCTGGAGAAACTCATTACTAAATCTTGCGTAAGTCACCATATTAAGCACAAAGGAAAAAAGTACGTCGAAAAAAAAAAACGACCGGTACTCCACACAATTCGCGCACGGAGCGAGCGAGAGAGATATCATCTTCCCTCGCCACATAACAGCGAACTCAACATTCAGATTCACTACTCTTTTACGGTATCTATAAGAAACGGCAGTCTTGAAAGCGCCACAAATACAGATGCGTAGTTTTATCATCATGTGAGAATAAGAATAAAGAATACCTCTTTCCTTGTTATGTGCATTTTCCCCCTATTTAACACTTTGACCATCGCTGCACTATCAAATGTGTTTCTCAATAAATGTAATGTGGAGCCTTAGAAACACGCATATAAAGCGAAATCTATGTCATAATTGAAACCACTTGACATTAAGACCCTATTAACGAAATTAAATGTTCGTTGAAGTATAGTTTAAAATTCCATCTGTTTTCAACATGCAAGTGATAACATGAGGAACGTGGTTAATTTTATTCTGTTTGCTTCTAAGCGCAATTTTTATGTAATTAACTTGGAAAGGCAATCTAGGGCACAGTTCAATATAATAATTAAAAACTCATCATAATTATTAATGTCCTATCAACGATTTTTTTGTTAAAATATAGATTTAAATTCAACGTGTTTTCAACATACAAAGAGGACACAAGATAACAGCTAATGGTATTCAATTAACTTTTAGTTACAAATGTTATTCCATTAAATTAGAAAGGATTCCATGAAACGAAATCTAAACCATAGTTGAAAACAACAGTTAAGTCCACGTTCAACTAACATCTTCTCAACAATATCAAGTCTTTGTTGAAAAATGGTTTAAAATTAAACGTACTTTTTTCAACCGATAACGGTTAATCAAGGAAATAAACAAAAAATCAACGTTCAAAACCTGTTTGTACGCAACTGCTTCTTTGGGGGTCATGTGGATGGGGAAGGTAGTGGCCAGTGTCTTATCTAAGGTGCCGTCTTGACATTTTCCTGAGGAAACTTATGAAAATCCTGGAAACTTTTAGATAGGATGGCAGTGTTGGAATACGCTTGCTTTTCCGTTCCCGATTAGAAGTCGGGAATGGGGTATAGGATACATTACAAAACCCCGACCCGAATTCCACGAACAACACCTTAAAATATGGAACTTTTACATTTTAATACAGGAGGGTTGATCGCTTTATCTGTGCTACTTAAGGTGACTATTCGTTGCCGATTTTCGGGGCACAGTCCCCAAAATAACACTTCCATCCCCGGCTGTTTCTGTCCTCGATTACCAGAAAATGTAGAATAAAAATGTCTCAACCCTCAAGAAATATTTTCCAGAAAAGACCTCGTATCACAGAGAAAAGCACGTACCTGACAACTACCGGCTGCCACATCTCAAAGACAATAACATTCTCCATAATTATCTCAAATGATGTTTCAACTATTGAAGCGTATTAGTTAAGTTAGATTAGGTAAAAAAAAAAACCTCGGAAAATTCTCTAAAAGGAGATACTTCGCATATGTGTAGCACCAGTACCCAGTAACAAAATGTCAAAAATCAACACTCTTGCTGTGCTACGGCCGCCATCTTGGAAAATGGCAGCCGATTTTCACATTTTTTAATATCTCGATAACCGTTGGAAATATGAAAAGAATTAAAGATCCATCTCTTACGGTTTTCGAGAAAAACGTAAATTTGAAAATCATACTTTTTTTAAGTAGTTGGAAGTTTACCATGTAAATTACTCTTAACACGTAGATTAATCTCCAGTTTTATCATATTTACGTTTTTTTTTTCGAAAATCGTAAGAGGTAGGACAAAACTTATAAGGACCAAACAGATGTACTTTTTTTTATATTTAACTTTTGTCTCTTTCATTTTTTTTATATTTCCAACGGTTACCGAGATATGATAAAAAAAAGTGAAAATCGGTGGCCATTTTCCAAGATGGCGGCCGTAACACAGCATGCTCGAGTGTTGATTTTTGATATGTTGTTACTGGGTACACTACACATATGCGAAGTATATACCCTTTTAGGTTTTTTTTTAGGTAAAACCCTAATACGAGTGGACTAGTATGCGCGAACAAACGTTTAAGTGACATTTTCAAATTAAAAAAAAATCACGAGTACATTTTTATATATAACAGGAAAAATATGAGTCATAAAATATTCATACTTTGCACGAAGACATGTTAGACTCAAGTCCGCTTTTGTGCAAAGTATGAATATTTTATGGATCATATTTTTCCTGTTATATATAAAAATGTAATCGTGATTTGTTTTTAATAATTTGAAAATATCACTTAGACGTTTGTTCGCGCATACGCTTCTATTGTTGTTCAATGGCAACAATGTCTCTATGGAGAGATTGTTTTCTCTCATGAACTACATGTCAGCGGAGGAAAATTCGCAAATGAAAATTACGCCCATTCAGGCATTGTGAGCAGCACAAGGCTTAATATGTTTTATGTAATTTTTACAGAACAACTTAAGGATTACCCTGAATTACTGTAGAAGATTCACTGCAGCGAGAAATATCTCCATATATAAAATTGAAAGTGACTATGTTTGCGTTATCATCAGACAAAAAGTGCTTGACCGATTGGAATGAGTTTTCGCACATGATCAGACACTGGAGTGGACTGGGAAGTTATCATATCAGTTTGATTCTAAAATTATTATCTTCAGAGATAATCGGCCATCGAATTGTCCATTGAATTCCAATGGCGGTCGTGAGAACAATGGAAAATTTAAAAGCACGCTGCAACCCTTACTACAATGTTGTTCGACGGTTTGACTGCCTCCAAGTGGTCAAATGTGGCATGGCTATCAATTCATTAACAACGGCTATCGTGTGTTAGGGTAACACACCCCTAACAAAGCTGATTGAAGACAGTCCCGATGATTATTGCCAACGTATTTTATTCACCCCGCACCAACGGGCGGGTAAATCAGCTAGTCATCAATTAAATGAAGGATCATCTAATTTAAATATATTTAAAAATTACTTTCTACTTGTAAAAATATGTACTAGTATATTTGTGCCAGCTGGGATAACTAGGTTGGCAACATAGCCGCCCTCTACAACCAGTCCTATCTGTCATTTTCCTCTCCTATTACACGAACACGCCTTCGGCTAAACCTTGCCGCGTTTTTATTGAGAGTAACTGAATTGTTATTAATGTCCTAAACAAGCTTCTAAAAGTGGACTCCGAATCACTTCGTTGAACTGTCTTTGTATTGTGATATGTAAGTATCTTTTCCCTACCTAATTTTGACTTTTCTACCTTATATGGGGTCGCGAAGACTTGCTGGTAGAACTATCACATCAGGTGCGCGGGGTCCTACATTCGATCCCTGCTCATGCATGTGGCCTTTGGGGTGCTTCCTTCTTTGTACTTTTTATTTCCATTGTTGTAATATTCAATACTTTTTCTTTATTCTTCATTTCATCTTTATTATATTTATTTTCGCCTTCCTTGCGAATTCTTTACCATCTTACACTTTTAGGAATTTGAATTTATTTATTTATGGCCTTATTAAACATGTAGGAAGATTTTCCCCGACCTTTACACTTCGCCATTTGGTGTTTTCTCCGGTTGCTTTAGTTATTTTCTCATCTCCATAACCTGGCCACTCTATTACCTTGTTATAATTGAAAACACGAACTTGCGTCTCAGGCGAGTGCACCAGAAAACACTGTCGCACACGCGCAGAACTCCTTCACTATTAGTACCGAAGAAAAGCGTTCCACTGAGAACTGGCAGCTTGGCCTAGTGGTCAACGCACCGCCTGTTCAATCTATAGCTGCCTGTCCAATCAGCGAAAAATCGTGTGTAGTCTGTCGCCACGAATTGGCCGCTAGATGGCAGGCGTATTCAAGGGCTGTTCTGCTACTCAAAAGCATTAAGTGATGCCGTTGCAATATGGAATTTTGATTTCTGTAAGGACACAGAATGATTGTTCTAAAGTAAAAGACAAATATAGTGGCTTTTATACAAAACTTAAGTGTGAGCAGAAGTCATTCTTCGTTATTTTCATATTTTTCAATTATGCGAGCGATGAGAAATGCTGATAAATAAAATTTGATGTAGTGTATCTTAGTCAATAAAGCTTTAATAATAACTTCAAGTCCATGACAAAAAGAAGCTGGATAAATCTGACCTCGAAATATTTTCAAAGTGTAATAAGAGGAGTCTTATCCCAAGAACACGAAAATTACTCTTCCTCCGTGAACTCCACCCCACCCGCGAAAGATTTCTCTAGAAGAAACTATAGTTCTAGCGTTGCTTCCACTATTACATAGTACCTGACAACGATACTCATTAATGTGCCGTAGTATGGGAGACTACAATATATAACCATAACAAATAACGCCATAGAGACAATTAAATAGAGTACAGTACGACTAGTACTGTACAGTACAAAAAATAATTTTAAAAACATACGTTTCTTTCGTACTAAAAAGTAAAAAATTATGTCTTTATGCATGGCTAAAAAGAAAAGCATTTGGCGCTCTCTCATATACAGTCACTTTATAAATTCTTCAATTGGCGCACCAAATGATTTTCTTTTTTGTCATGCATAAACAAAATTAGTTTTAACTTTTAATGCGAATTGTTTAAGAAAAGTATGTTTTTAGGAAGTCTTTTATCATTTTTCGAGTTATTTCGGTGTCCGGATGCTTTTTCTCAAGCTGATCTTGTGACCCAAATCCTAAAGTGTTCTGTAACCAATCAAACGGGACGTCGTTGCGGGCCAGTATTTATTTTAGGATAAGGGAAAAATACTAAAAAAATGTGCTTTTAAAATATATAGAAATGTATGAAATTAACAACGGAATATTGTATTGTCACCCGACTTACGTCGCCGTGCAAAATTTCATTATTATATGACGTCGGAAAATGAGTTAAATTAACGTTACAAGATGTGAGGACACGATGAGCCATTGTGAACTAAAGAAAAATATGTAATGATATTGGTTTCAACGTTCGTTAAGCGATTGCACCCTTTCAAAAATAAGTCTTTAGGCGATAAGAAGATAAAATACCTGAGTGTGTTTTTACTCAGTAAATGGTATTTTCTCAGTCTAACTTTGTGATAGAAATAAAAAAAGTAATTTGATTCACAGTATCATGAACGTTGTAATCATGAACACTTACCTCTCGAATCAAGATCTCTTCTAATATTGTAATCCCAACGAAGTTTCTGTCTTCCCAATGGCCTTATTTCCTCCGGTTTTCCAACCACGAACATACTCTTCGTTTTCCCCCATCCGAGCTACATTACCTTCCCATCTTAGCCGTCGTAATTTCATTATTCTTCCA
>JAGDQP010059454.1:0-12373 GCA_022664845.1 Lepisma saccharinum | reverse complement strand
TGCATTATATTACCACTCTGTATAAAGTTTCCAGTGTGTCATAACTTTTGTTTTTTCGTACGTTCTATCAATTTACTGAGAAGATTGGAAATATTGTTTTCAATCCTACTAATAGGATTCTTTTATTATTTTTAATATTTTGTACATAAGATAGAGATAATGAGACTATCTTCTTGAGTTTGTAAGAATACACCATTCCTTCTGTTTGAGACTCAAAAGAGTGCACTCTGTTGTTATGAATAGTACGTTTAAAAGTAGAGTTTTGTAGCGTTTCAGATGAGTACCGGTACATTACTTCCGTGAGTGAAATTAGATAACGCAGCAACTTCATAGTAATATTTGGAAATGTTGCGATTTTCGGGATGGTTGTTGATATATCAAATGATGGTATGCGGTTTCTACGATAACCTTGTCCTGTGGTACATTTAGTTCTAGTTCCTAATATCATCTATTGTAGCTTGGAAGCTGAGCTCGCACTTGTGCTGTATTATGTACTATATAATAAAGACGGCAGATAATTATTAATAATCTCTTTTCTAAGAGGCGAGAGAAAACATCCATAGTTTATAAAGGGAGGCATACCTAATACACATAGGTAAGACGTGAAATTCCGAACTTCTTATTTTGAAATTTATGATGTCTGTTTTCTATTAATAAATAAAAGTAAAATAAATAATTCCGGTGGAAATATAGCCTCCGCTAAATTCTATTTTATTGTTCAAGTACCTTTTGTTTCACTAGGGGACTCCATCCCCAAGCAACTGAACTATTTCCACTCCCTGTTCCTAGTGTAAAATTTCTTCCCTTCAAGATTTATTTTTACATCAAGATAAACTTTTGTAGCAAGATATCTGAAAATTTATATCTTTCACTTTCAATGATTTAAATTCATTTTTGGCCTTTAGGTATCGATGGGTCACGCTGGGTAAACTTTATTTTTATATGAGCCAGCCTAGTAACTTTAAACTTCGGCCTGTCACGATTCACCGTTAGCTGTTAAAATCCACATCCATGCCCCTGCCGGAATTCGAACCCGGGACCTTCGAGCCGATGGCCTGCCGCCGCACACCGCTCGGCCACCCGGCTGGTCGGCTCACCCTGGGATAGAATAAGGGAAAGGATGCAGGAATGACTTGACTACACTGCAAAAAATAGCTGTGTTAATTCAACACAATGCGGTGTCCCAGCGTGACTACCACTTTTGTGTGTTAAATCAACACAACACACGGTGTTGATTTCAGTAGTTTGAAAACAAGTTACGGCTCCACTGAGATTTGAACATAGGTTTCTCAGTTAGAAGTCGAGCGTCTTTTCGACTTAGCTAAATCGTCAGACAGAAAATGCACTAGACGCAAACGATATTTAGTGAACAACATTAGAATTAAACTACTACACTATAGATTTAAACAGTGTATGGGTTCAAATATATGTTGCTGAATCCCCAAAACTAACTAAGTTACTTGCACGACTTATCCCATGGTTTAATCACTTCCTATTTGACAACTGAGAACGAGAATTCCCATTCATTGAGAATATTCTATTTCCATGAAAGCAAGCAAGATGGCGACACCTAAACACTTTAGCAGCATTACTGCTTTATTATCGTAATAATATGTCAAATGCTGTGCTTGCTTTCATAGGAATGGAACATATTCTCAATAAATGGGGATTGTGATCCCTAATTGACCAATGGAAAAGTGATTAAACCATGGTATAAGTCGTGAGAGTAACTTTGTTTGTGTTTGAGGTTCAGCAAGATCTTTTTATCCTCTATATTGTTTCAATCTAGTACTTGTCATGTCACGATTTAGCGAAGTCGGTAAGACGCTTGACTTCTAACTGAGCAACCCGTGTTCCAATCTAACTGCAACCGTAAGTTTTCTTTCTCCCAGTAGCGAAATTAACACTGTGTGTTGTGTTGATTTAACACACAAAAGTGGTAGTCACGCTGGGACATCGCATTGTGTTGAATTAACACAGCTATTTTTTACTGTGTAGGGTCTATGTTGAAGATATTATCCCGGCATTTGTAGGTCATACTAGCGTACCTCAGTCAGGATTGGTCACTAGTATGGAACCAAATACTTCTTAAGTGGGAAAACAACGCTTTACTAACTAAACTACGTCTTTGGTACTTCCAATGTTGTATAGTATATCATTTTTAAAAAATGGAAAAAAATGTTTAACTCCGTGAAGAGCCCAAGTGAACAGAGAAATGAACACATTATGTGAAGGAAGCTCCCAACATTAAAATAGTTTTTGAAAATGTACCAGATTTTAGGTAATAAAATGTTACGATACGATGATTTGAAAAATAAATAATTCTTTTAAAATTTATGTAGCTGCATACCTGCAAAGTTAAACTCATTGAGAACTTAGACAAAATCTTTCAGTTATTCTTCATTTCTTTCTTTTGTGAAGAAAAAAAGGAAATTAACATTCAAACGAAAAAAGTACATTAAAAAATAACTAAAGTCTAATTCATTTGTGACAAACGGTAAAAACAATGCGTTGCGAAACATCAAAATATAATTATTTTCGTTCTTAATTTATATTTATTTATGGACCTTACAGCCAGCTATGGGATAAGCCCGTCGTATGTCAGAGGGATGGCATCCTACGGGAAGCAATCTTCCAAGTACAGAGAGGGTTAAGTTAGCGGTCATGACATTTTGTCTAGGCATTATGTCAAGATTAGACTAGTGAAAGTGAAAAAATCTTCAGAGGACCTCGGTCAGTGTAGCTAAGAGCAGAATTCGAAGCTGCATGCCTCCCCGGTGCCGATCCAAGGTGTCAAAAAATAAAAGTTACCAGTACATTAAAAGTAGTCCACGTCTGTGAAGCTCTTGTGATCCACAAAGAGTACTTTATTACTAAAAGGATTACAAATGAAACATTACATGAAACGTCAAATAACCAGTTAGTTTTGCTGCAGCGTGTCAAGATCTGGCCTTCAGTCAATAAAACAATCAACAAAGCAGATGATTCAGTGGTGTATTAAACATTTAAACATTGTTTCAAAAGTAGAAACTAACCTTATATTTCTGTATTTTAAATATGGCTGTACCTGCATTCTTTCCACCTTCCCTGCCGATAAAGGCTTTTGCTACATTTTTTTTACTCCCGAAATTTTGGAAAAGCTTTTACTTTAAAAGTTCAGAGAAATCGCCAGCGTTGGAGTAAAAAGTTTCCAAGTTTTATACTGACAAATTAAGCATATTTTAGACATGAATCAGTTGTTTATTTTGAGATTAAGAGAGGCAAATATTTCCAAGATTCCTTCAATATGAATGTTACCAGCCTAACATAAGAAAGTCTTTATCAAACTCTATCACTCAGAAACGTCTCGTTCGATTATTAGCTGAAGTACCTAAGAAAAGTACCTAAGATTCAGGTACTAGGTGCAGCAAAAAGTAGCTAGTGACAGGTACTAGGGACTGCAACTGAAATGTACCTAGGTACATGCTTTAGGTACGTGTTTTGTACCTAGGTACTACCCAACACTGCCTAGATGATAAGTTAAAAAGCGATGTGTATAGAGCCATATACGCTAAATCTAATATATTATTAACATCAATGCATAATTTACAGTGTTCAGTTCTTTAAAATTTATTCAATACCTTATAAAGAACGTGATTTTACACATTGCAATGCTAGTGGTAAAGTATATCTCTTTAATATGAATACACCCTATTTCGAAATACCTTTTTTTGGAAAAGCTAAAGATTATTGGTTTTCATGGGATTAAAAGTTCAAAGTATAGAAAATAAAATGTGTAAGAAATAAATTAAATCCACAGGAATACTTTGTTCATTGATGTGAAATTTAAGTTGGAGTGCCATCTGTCAGCCCTTTGAATTTCTTTTAACTTATTCCGCAAGCAGAGAATACACAAAGTCTTTCTTACAAGCATATTTGTTTGAAGTACATGTTTACCTAATGTTGCTCATGAACTATGAATCACTCTCCTATAAAATCAATAAAATGAACAAAGCACGTTCTTTTCTTTTCATCTTCAAAGGGAAGCATTTTATCATATAAACAATCAGGCATTAGTTTTGAAGGTCTTTATATTAAAGATTTGTTCCTTTGAAACCCCTTGTTAAAATTGGCCGGGAGGAAAAAACAATATTAACTTTTCTAATGTAAGCATATCCTATAACAGTCATTTTGAGTTTCACATATTTCTCATATGACAGTAGGCATTTATTCAATCTCTGTGTACCACTAATATGTCCGCTGTATTTACTTTCATGCTCTACTGTATGTGTATTCAGTGACTTATTCAGTGCGTTTAATGACTTTTTAATGAACTTGCAAGACATTTGTTATATTATTTTGAGCAGTACCCCGAGTAAACGTTCTTCGCTTATGTGATCTATAATTTTCTTCTTCACTTTGCGTCTAATTAAATAAGTCTGGCAGCACTTATATCTATAGTGTACAATAGACCTACGGTATATATTGTCATGATTGTCAGTATAAATTTGGAAACTCGAGCCTGGTGCTAGTTGTGCTGAGTGTTGTTTCTGCAGCAATTTTACTAGTTTTACGAAGAGAATTCGGAGACGGAACATGTAGTTACGGCTTTGATACTGGCTTTACTTTCACTTTCCCCGGGAAAGTGAACGCTGATGACTTCAATCTTGAATTGTGATGGGCTTAGGTCAAAAGTTGAAGTATAATCCTCAAAAGAAAATAAAGAAATGACAGTAAAAGAGTTTTCTCTTAACAACGTGTTCAGGTAAGATATTTCAATTTTATTTTAACGAAATTATTAAACTTCAGTTCGTATCCATTGCTGGGCAATCAATAGCGTCTGACAACTCTCTACGTTTACTAAAGAATTACTTACTTACTCTATGGTTTAAGCCTTGTTTACACTACTAAATCTAAGCATGGCCAACGTTAACCGAAATCCTTTATTAATATAAAAAGCTAGTTACCGTTAACACGGGTTTCAATTCCCACTAGCGTCAACGTACGACGGTTATGTTCTTACATTAGTAATTTAAACGCAAATTAGTCAGTAGGCGTGGCTCACTTCGTGAGTTTATTTCTTTCTTCATCAAAATATATAGCATGCCAGTGGTGCGTATAGCTTTCAAAGAATAAAGAATGATGACAGCACTAATCTACAAAATATTGCACTAGAATATATCATTTGTGTTCATTATAATATAATTTAAACATTTATGATTTATTCTTAGAGTATGGAAAAAGGACATTTCTTACTCCAAGCATGTAACCGGTTTGTTTGCTGACAATAGTAGGTGGGCTGCCGTAGCTCAGTGGTAGAGCGTTGGCGTAGAATTCGGATGGTCGGCGGTTCGATCCCAGCGACCTGCCATCCTCCGTGAGGTTTTCCCAGGGTTTGTCCTCAGTCACACTAGGAAAATGACGGGATGGTGCCTTCAACATAGGCCCTGACAGACTTAAAATTTCGAATTTACTGGCAACGGTAGTAACCAAGTTAAGCTCCGTAGTATAAACGTAGTTAATTCAACCATGATTTTCACCATCATAAAAATCTTAGTCATCTAAACATGGCATTACAGAACTCGGCATTGCATCGTCGGCGTAACAAACGTTCCCCGTAGGATTTTATCCTTGGAAAGAGCAAGTTTTATAATGAGCACCTACCTTTGGAAGATCTCTTCTAAAATTTTCTTCCCAATGACATTTTGGTCTTCCCAACGGTCTCTTCCCCTCCAGCCTTTCATACTAAGTGAAATATAATTGTCTGGAAACTAGGTTATGAAAATGGTTTGCCTATGATTGGCACCGTGAAGGGCACCCCATTAGATGCCCTCAATATCCGCTCCGCCGCTTGTGGTGAAAATGTAGTTGTATATCGGAAATTCAAGATTCCACCAGAGAAGAATCGGGGCAAATTTTAGCCCAGGTTTATACTTGAAACCCGGTAACCGAGAGGGCAAACCAAAGTTTTAATTACTTCTTTCAGGGCTGACCGGTCCAGAGGTGTTACCCCTCAGAGCATGAAAAACGCCGAATATACCCTGTCAATAATACTTTACAGACGGGATCAAGTTTGTATTGCCTGAGTAGTTTGTTGCACCGATTCTAGTAACATTTTCACACATACATTATCATACCTTCCATAAAATAAGTTATAGAAAGTATCGCGACCAGGGATTCTGCCAGATTCCCACCTAATGGGAGTGTCATTCAAATTGCCCAGCACACACCCGAACTTTAAAAGTACTAAAGATCAATAGAAGCAGTGAAACACCCTATCTGGACTTTACTCCAGCAAAACTGAATCAACTGACGGAGTCTCTAATCTCGGAGAAGTACTTTTCGATTAATCGATGAGTACAGGAGATTTTATATAACAATTTCCAATGCATATTACATCCAAACTCAAGTAGGCTATTTTTGAGAATTAATTTACCAATTTGTAACTCTTTACACTTGTAAAGACAATTCAATTTTCAATCTTATAATTTCCAACGCTTGATGATCATACTGAAGTGCGTAAATATGGATTTTATTTTTCAAACCATAGCGATAAAACTATTAAATTATCGACCATGAAATCAGAATTTAATTAAAGTAAAAAGATCGAAACAAACTAAGGCATCAGTGCTTTTCATATCGTTCTGTGTGAAAATTGCATCCTTCATTAACTGTTTACATAGCAAAATATGGTCTTGCTGTACTTCGTTATTCAATCTGGTTGAGCTATTGGTTTTCCTATGCTGAACTGTTTACGTTCTGAAAGATTGCACAGCTTAGTAGCCAAATGCATGCTGCTCTCAAAACTAGAGATTTCAGAATATTTTTGGTTTCATATTCTGTATCTCGTCGATTTTCAGAACCTGGTCCGAACAATGTTTGATGTGTTGCAGCGAGTTGAGATTCCCGCTTCCAGCAAAAATCTCACATGATTATAATATCCGAAATAGTCCCTAAGCCTGAAATATGAAGGGGACGTAAAGTCCAATATTCAACAATCTGAATCTTCTTCTATTCTGGAATTTTCACAAATCGGACATTGCACAAAATAATATATTGTTGAAATGTCTCAATGTTCCCACTGTGAGTCTGAAGTACGAAATTTTCAATCAAGTTTCCCATCTCATTACAAATTGTGAGATATTTTGATGTTAGCAGTTCTCAATATGCGTCTTCATTAAAATGATGTTTACTTGTCATGAAACTATTAAGTTAATGTCTCACTGTTTGCGCCGAGGTCGAAAGAATGCGAGAGAATCGAAATTAAATATTTTTATGAACTAAATATTTAAGTTTCTGGCCAACATAGAAATAGCAGGCTTAAAAAATAGAGGGTCTCGAGAATCCCCATTTATACAAAGCAGAATTTTATGTCCGCCCAAGATAATATTGTAGGAGAGCGACATTGGTTTAAGAGGCCCGGGTCACTTAAGACCTTTCTTAGTTACGGAGTCGAGTATGTCTCTACATACAGTGACAAAATCTCCGTTTTTTTTCAATTCTTCTATTCTGTGACACAACTGTTTGCTCATAATTTGGTTTCAAAATTACATAAGTCCACATATGGTTAAAAGGGATACTTACATTGTAGAATAGCAAGACAGGAGTATATGAACATCACAAATACAATAGAAAAGTGGCAACGTTTTGCGGAATCATTTTCACATGTTAGGAGCGAAAATGGATCAAGTGAACTGCTACGGGATTTGTGCTAAGGACACGCCATGTTGCCAACTGATGCTGAGTAACAGTGTGGCCAGGTTATGAAGGCGGGATAATGACTAGATGAGTCTGAGAGAACAACATATGGAGAAGGATGTGTGGATGTTCCTATGAAAGGTGCGGACTTCCTAAACGAATAGGAGTGTAAATAATCAGCGGGGAGAGGATAATATAAATAATAATAATAAAAAAGTTGAAAAGAAAAAGGGTAGAATAAACAAACAGTAGTGTGAAATAAAATTAAGGTGCAACTTGAGATGGAAAGAAAATAATACTAGAAATAATGAATAATGTAGTAAATTAAGGAATATAAATATTTAGTTAGCTTTAATATTAGAGAAGGTATAGATAGTCATTCATATTACGATACTTACATACAAATTAAATAATTGCTAATTTGAAAAGATTAACTATTCATAATTTCAATATCTTCTTTTTTAATAATTTCTGAATTACTACTTCATGCATCTGGCATCTAAGATTAAGATTCTGTACCTCAACTCTAAAATTCTGCTGATCATTTCTCGAAAGAGTTGCAGCGAACTATTTATATTCGAACACACCAACCTGGCACGCCGAAGCCTAAGCAAAATGAAACAACTATTTGGAAGTCACCTGGAGGAGCAGTTGAACGAAGTACTTCAGACTTTTATCCAAATCTGTAAGTTCGGTCTGAACAGACCTATTAGCCTATCAGTTATTGAGTATGTTTATGTTTGAGTATGTTTTGTTTAAAAAAAGATTGATTTCACAAACTTGATATGGAAACAGTCTTCACCTTTATTTTAGTATTTCTCTGAAGACACTCAGAATATTTATACTTACATTGGGAACACATTATTATTTCCATGAATACTGATATGATATTCCACGTCAGACTTTTTATTTCAATTGTAGTCGAGTAATTAACATTAAAAACCTTCCATTATCCTGTTTAAAAGCAAATATATACTTACGCTGAAGAAGCACATTCATTTTTAACTGTCCTTTTAAGTTATGATTTTCATTCTATTTATATTTGCATATTTCAAATTAGAAGCACTTCAGCACTGTATACACTCTTACGTGCCTTTTCATATCACGATCTTGATTTTGTACACATTTGTATGTTTCACATAGAAAAGAACTTCCTGCTGCTTGTATTGCAATGGGTCTTTTAAGGCAACTCCTTAGAGAACATATATATATATATATATATATATTTGTATGCACCACTCTAAAAACCTCGTTTGCATGTTAATATTTGTTTCTTTCAGGCAACTCCATGGAGTATATATATAATTTACATTCTCCAGATTTAAAAAGTCTCTCTTCTGGGTTTAATATGTTTTCAGAAGGCTTTTTCGATTACATTTATATTGACACGCAACACTGAAAAGATTTTACGTATGTGTATGTTGCTTTGTTTACTTTCAGGTTACATTTCTACAAATTTATATCCGCGTGTTTCACACTGAAAACTCCTCGCTTATAAGTGTTCACATGTCTGTCTCCGGGTTACATTTTACTGTACATTAATATCCGCATGTTTCAAATTAGAAAGGCCTCTCGTTTATATGTTTTAATATGTGCCTTTTCAAGCTAGTCTTTCTAGTGAATCTACGCCCGCATTTTTCACATTGAAAAGGCCTCTCATTTGTATGTGTTAACATGTGATTGTTCAGGGTACTCCTTTGAGTACAATTATATCCGCATTGCTCACATTGAAAAGGCCTCTCATTTGTATGTGTTAACATGTGTGCTTTCAGGCAAATCTTTTGAGTGGATTTATAACCGCATATTTCACACTGAAAAGGCCTCTCGTTTGTATGTGTCAACATGTGATTTTTTAGGGTAATCCTTCGAGTGCATTTATATCCGCATTTTTGACACTGAAAAGGCCTCTCGTTTGTATGTGTTAACATGTGCCGTTTTAAATTCTTTTTTAGAGTAAATTTATATTTACATGTATCACACTGAAAAGGCCTCTCGTTTGTATGTGTTAACATGTGGGGTTTTAAATTACTTCTTAGAGTGAATTTATATCCGCATATTTCACATTGAAAATGCCTCTGATTTGTATGTGTTAACATGTGTTTTTTCAGGGTACTCTTTAGAGTGAATTTATACCCGCATGTTTCACATTGAAAAGGCCTCTCGTCTATATGTGTTACCATGTGTGTTTTCAGGCTACTCCTTAGAGAGCATTTATATCCGCATACTTCACATTGAAAAGGCCTCTTGTTTCTATGTGTTAATATGTGTGCTTTCAGATAACATTTTTTATTATATTTATATTCACATGTGTCACACTGAAAAAGTTTTTGGTTTGTATTTGTTAACATGTGTCTTTTCAGGTTACTCTTATCGATAGAGTTACAACCGCTTATTTCGAACCGAACATGTTCCTCGACTTGATTGGCTCGTCCGTGTTCTTTCAGCTGAAATTGAAAACAAAATTTATGTCATATATTTTATATTATTGATTATAACAGTATCTGAAAAACAAATATTTTCTTTTCTCATGCATCGTTATTACGCTTTTCACATCTTGCGTGAGTTAAATGCGACCCTGCGTAATTAATTTTGTTTACAACACTGCAATGGTTTGTAATATAATGCCCGGCTGCTAACAGTAGTTTGCTGACTTAGATCCTTTTTGAATCTCATGTTATGTTAAGTTGTTTCGATAGGTTTTGTTCTAAAATGGCGAAATAATTTTTCCTTGGAGTCGTAATTACTCTACGCGAATCTTTAGGCTACTTTCTGAAAGGTGTTTTATTATTCTCTCATGCTTCATTTGTTGACTGAGCAGGTCAGAATATATGTTACCAGAATAGATATAGGGTTTTGAGTGCTATGAGTTCTTGCTAAAATGCAGGACGGAAAAATAACAAACCCGCATTCAGAACTTTGTAACATCTATTTTTGAGGTAACAAGAAGAAGAAGATGCATTAGGAGGCAGTAGTTAAGGAGCGGAAGATATTTTGGAAGTTTAGAGTGGAATAACTATAGAGAGTAGATAAAGCCAATTCTAAAAATCTACAAAACTGAAACAAGACTATTGTCAAAGTGGAAAAAAGTCGAACTTTTCGTGTTAGCGTATTAAAAATGGCTGTTCCTTCGCATGAGTCACGAGGACACCACTCAGGAAGAAATATTGGCACATACAGATAATTTGGGATTGTTTTGCTGATGATCAATTGGAATAAATCGTTCAGTACACGAACTGCAATTGACTATTGCGGAAGGAACATTTGAATGTGATGTGTGAAGATTACAGTAAACTCCTTTCCTGCAAGTTAGCTGCTATAGTAACAAAAATAAATTTTTAAACAAAATTAAAAAAAAGTGTATGTGTAAATTTCAGCGTCATAAATTGTCAACTCATAGATAAACAGTAACTTCTTAACATCTGTTATTTTGAAATTTTATTCTCATAAAATGATAAAGAAATTGCACTGAGGTCATACTGAACAAACGCGAGGGTTGCTGCAACAAATGTTTACGCGAAGCTTCCAGGGTTAATTGAATTTAAATACATTTGTTCATGGGTAAGGCACAGGGTTACGCCACTCAGTGCAGACACAGTTTTACGACACTCTTGAATTTACGAAATTATATATATTCAGGGTTTTTCAGGAGGAAAGTTAAATATTATGGGGGTGATTGTACATTACTAGTACAGCAAAGGTTTATATAATCATATGTGTTTAAAAACCAGAGATGTACTCACATACGGTTTTGCAAGGGTGACAAAGTGATATCGGTGACTGAAGCACTACTACCAGAGAAAATTAGCGAAAGTGGAAAAGCATGGACACTGTAGGTCACCGCTGGTATGCAGATATGTCAGAGCAGGTGCTCGAAAATGTCTCAATTAAGCTCCAAACACTTGCGGGCCCTAATTTGTAATGATTGTGTACATTGGCGCAGTGCTTAACTGTTGAGATGAAATTCGTCCGCTTCAGCCTTTATGCGAGCCTTAAGGTCCCCTGGAATGTTCACCGTAGGTTCGTACACCTTTTTTAGTCAACACCAAATACCATAGTCACTGGAAGTTAAGTCTGGGGATCTAGGAGGCATTGAACAGGGCCAAAACGAATTATCCACCAGACTTAGTATTTTGGTTATGGAAGCGGGTCACATTGCGCATCGAATGGTATGGAGCTCATTATGGTTAGCAAAACCAGAAGACTTTCGGACTCTCGTAAGAGCTGCAGCAGACGAACTTCGTCTCAAGCACTGTCCCAGTGTACACAATCATTACTAATGAGGGCCCGCTAATGTTTAGAGATTACTGTAGATGAAAATATCTCGGCTCTGACACTCCTGCATACCAGCGGTAACCTCGTGTCCATGTTCTTTCACTTATCACCTTTCCAACACGTTTATTTACCTGTGTTCTCTTTGTAATTATATGTAGAATCTCTAACATGGCTTTGTCAGTCGCATGACAGCGAACAAAGAAATGTTTTTGATCTATGACTAGCGTTTAAAAGGACCACGTTTTCTCGTTATATACACGTTTATCCAAACTTAGAACATGTCACAATCTGCTTGGAAATTATACATTTCTCGCGAAAATTTCATATCGCAAAAGGACCAAAAATTGATACTTGGGTCATTCCATGTCAAAAGGACCAAAAATGAAGAAAATGGGTTGCCACTACATTTTTGATTTTGATGAAT
>JAGDQP010059453.1:0-12373 GCA_022664845.1 Lepisma saccharinum | reverse complement strand
ATTTGAATTGAATGATTTACGGCCTTTTGGCATATTTGGTTCAGGCTGGGATTGGCAGGGCTAGGATGAGGAAAGTATCGGCCAGGGCCTTTCGTAAGGCCATCCGACATTTGTCTGGTGAAACTGTGTATGATATATTGTGAAATCATGTGGGAAGGAGTGAATACTATATAAGCAATTGATTCACGTCACCAAGCATCGCTTCATTGCACTTGCTTCAGTCATGTGGTATACAGGCTGGAAGTGGGTGTTGGGCAGAATAATTGTCCCAAGCTGCTTTTTTTCGAAGGTCCTACAACTTTCTAGTTGTAGGAACCTTCCATTGCTTCTGCACTGTTTATCAACGGCTCCGCAATGGCTTTTCGAGAGCGGCTTGGAGCTGGACTTGGTGTTGGGCCTCTCATGCTGCCGGAGCTGCCTTGTTTTTAATTAATAAGCTGGCAGTGCGGCTGGCGGGGTGTGAGGATCTCACAGAAGCAAACAACGAGAACACTGACTGCATGGGGAAGCACCAATAATCAATCTACAGATCCACATCTAGGAGTTTATCATACCGAAGGACACAAGGTAATATTTTCATTGTTTTTTTCTTTTGAATTTTATTTGCTTTCCCATGGTTTTCCCTCAATTATGCCAGGAAAATGTCATGATGGTATCTTCAAAACTAGACAATGGTCGACTTCCCATATCCTCTCCTGTACCCAATCCTAGCCTTTGCCAAAGGTGCTTAAAGGCCAAAATCAATTCAATTCATAGTCGGGGTCAGTGGTTCCCGGCCATAAAAGGATGCCCAATGTAGATATATCGGACTATCCTGTATTCACGCTGCATACATCCCAAAAATGTCCTGCGGGCATACCACGGGATAAGGTGGGACATCCCGTTGAGATCTCCTGGATAACCGTGGGATATATTCCTGAAAACAGCGTCTTATATAGGTTCCATTGATATCCCAAATGTGCCCCAAACACGTCCTACGGGTATCCTATGTGGGATATCCCATTTTTGGGATATTCGAGGACATGAGGACTTCCATTGGATGTCCCAAGGACGTCCTGCGGGACCAACGGGAAGTCCTTCGGACATTCCTATGTCCAATGTGGGACATCCCATGGTTGTCCGTGGAACGTCCTTGTGCTATGTGGATAGATTCAAGATGGCAGTCGTGAAGAACATACCCTCGAACAAATAGCACCTTCCACCCAGTACCCATTACTATGCATTTGCTTTCTATTTTTTTCAGCATTTTACAAATATAAGGGTATTTCCACACTTTTTCTTCACTCTGCACAAACAGTAATGTGATTATATTATCATCGATATCTCCCAAAGTAATTGGATGTGCATATAGTGTGACATTCTAATCATGATGGAAGAAAAAAATACATTTTTTCCTGCCCCATCAGTATGCTTCCTTGTTAGATGATTTTGAAGTTCCTGACTTAGCTCATCTCGAGGAAATAACTGGGAATTGGGGCTTACGCATTTATAGGAAATTAAAGAACATAAGCTGAATAGACTAAATAGGTGTCCAAAAAATATAACAATGTTAGATCTCGCATTCTCTACACTTATTTGTAGCCATTTATACTACGATTACCGAAGATCGTCTTCTTCCAATGACCTGGTCCTGGGGCTGGTTCCTGGCGGCATTCGAAACTTGATCTTGTTTCAGTGAAGACTTGTTGCGGTAGCTATCATCTGTCGGGCATCAAGTTCTGGTGTCTTTCATGGGGTCGATTGTTCTAGTTCCAAAACTCCGTTAGACGGGCAAATTGTAAATAATTCACAATTACTTTGTTCACATTAGCCTCTACTTCTATCCATCTCTAGCTCCAATGATGATTAGAACCTTTCTGTTCTCTCTGCCTCCTGAGACCTCCTTGTCCATCTTACTTATAATTTCTCATTTATATGGAAACAAGATCGGAATATCTCTCTTCCCACGTGAACTTATTCTGTTCCTACCTCGAACTTGTCTTCTATGTGAACTTTATTCTACCGTTTGCATCTCTCGATATATCGAATTACCAACCTTATCCTTTGAAAACAAATATTCCAACAATCTTCATTTTTGCTGTTTTAAACAGAAATATATTTGAGAATTTCCTCCGGATTTATGCTACAGGATATAATCTCTAGTCTTTTGTCTCTAAGTTGGTTATTAGTATCCGTACTTTAATCGAAAGGTTACATAGCATGAAAGTTAATAGTTTTTTAATTAAGTATGTGGCTTCGAGACATTCTCCGACAATAATATATATTATTGAGTCTCGTTGCGGTGAATGTATCCATTAAAGATCAGGTTATAAATTACTAGGTGAGGGCTATTGGTAATCGTAATATACATATTACAACGGGAACTGCAAATCAGGAAACGTTTAATTTGGAATGTAAGAGCTCGTTCAGGAATATAAATGAGTAGTAGTCTGCCCATTAACGGACGGATAGTTTGGAGAATTTGAAATCAAATTTCGGTTATCACAAATTTCTGTAGGTCTCACGTTGTTTGTGCAGAATGGAACTCCCGCGATTGGACAAAAGTGATCGATGTTAGACCAGTTTCGTATTCCTTGAACATGTGATGGGCTTTAGTAGGATATGCCTGTTTACCCTATTTAATGTTTTATTAGAAGAAATTAGGAACATCTAAAGAAATCATGCACGGAATTAAAAGTAAAAGAAGGGAGGGGGATCACAAAGTGCCTTCAAGTGTGGTTTACGACCATTGCTTAGGATTTGGAAAGTACAATGCAAATCACTAGGGTTACATGTGTAGGACCAACACGGCGTTGGATTAACACGGTGTTTGACCAACACGGTGCTGGGCCAACATGGCGTTGAATCTGCAAGGTGTTGGACCAATACGGGATTGGATCAACAATAAAATTCACAACGCCCCAGATAAATAAAACCTAAAACGATAATAAAAAATATCATCTTAAATTATTTTTTGTGCACCTGCGTAGAACCAACACTGCTTTGGACCAACACCGGCATGAAACCAACACTTCATAGAACGCGTTTGACCAACATAGGTTTTTGCCCTGGGGTGTTGGTCGTACGCCCATTCTTGCTGATTGAGAGGCTTTTGGTCGTACGCCAAGTATTGGTCCAACGCCATATCCCAATCACTATATACGTATGTAGAAGGAAGATAAAATTATCAGAATTTTCACGCGGAGTTTCAATACTCTTTCCTCAGCAGGCTTTATGATTAATTTGCACAAGTCGTGTCGTAAAGAAATGACAATCGAAATTTTTCATAGTTCCGTCTAAATTTAGTTTCCAGAAATTAATTAAAGTGTCAGTCTGTAGAAGCAAACTAAAAATCAAATACGATGAGTGAATAAGTTCTTATAAAGTACTAAATAAAATCTTAGACTCCATTAAGTTTTGTGCCTTGTAACTTACCTGACTTATTCCAATGCCGAAATAACTCCACGTATAAAGAGGCAATCATATTATCACAGGAGCAATTCCAAAGATCTGGGCTTCCAAGTTGAGAAAAACTGGAAACGTTTGCCAAAGTTGATTGTTCTATTCTTCTGTATCTATGAACATCCATCCCACTAGATGTTGCAGTGTTGTGGTAATGAGATTGCATTGGTAAGCAGCCTGCAACTTCGGAGAACACTGGGCTTAGCACCTGCAGAGATTCCGTCGATTGTAATCGAAATTTGAAATCAGAATATTCAATGTTAGGATTCCACGATCCAGATAAACGCCTTATTGTCTCTAGCGATGGGGAGTCAATTGGAAATCGTTGGCCTGCAGCAACATCCAGTTGGTGAACACAAGACAGCATCGAATGCTAAAACATCAAAATTAAAACAGAATTTTAATGCAGCCAAAAACATTTCCGGTGCTCGAAAACTAAAGCTACTTCTTCATTTATGGTTATTTGAGGTACTCCCGACACCGTAAGAAATTTTGTGGCCGGTTTCACCGACCTTCCTTAAATTTCGGTTAAAGGCGCGTTAGTTAACGCTTACATAAATATTTAAGGATTTAAGGATTCCTTAACAAACGAAATGTTAAAGCATTGGTATTCCTGAATGTGTAATTTCTTATATATGCTGTTCTGTTTTCAATAACTGCGATTGGTTGATCCTCGAGGTTGGCCACAAATAAATGACAATCATATTGCGTTGAGTAGAAAATAAAGAAATTCAGCCTAATTTATTGTACTGTATTCAGAGCGCCTACAAATTAATGTAATGTATTAAAATGAATGCTTAGAATTCAAATCAAATGTAGTAACTTAGAACGCATAAATGCTTCTTATCTATCTCGCCTGATTACCGGAAAGTAAGTGTCAGTGTAGGGTGTTCATACCTGTAATGGACCAGTTGCCAGTGCTTGACAAATAAGGGAAACAAACGTTAATAATAGAGTTTAAATTCCATACAGTAGTAAACAAAATACGTCTTTTATTTCCGTAAGGTGTAATAGTGTAGTCCCCAAACGCTGTGCAATCAGAAAACGCATCGCCACGCCTCAAAATAAATTAAATGTGTAAAGTGAATTTGGAAGAGAGCAGAGCGCACAATAAAAGGACAGAGCTACAACTAATACATGATATACAGTACGTATATGTACTCTAGAAGACACGGTACAGTGAAGTAATTAATTATTTCATCCCTTCGTTGTTCTAGGAACAATCTACAGTAAATGGAATGAATGATTTACACCGGAACAATCGTCGTTCACAGTTGGCTATTTACAACTGGTCATCAACTGGTACATTTCACCTTCAGCAATAAATTTTTGTCTTGTCAAATGAAACAAATGCGAGCTACTTTTTCTGCACTGTCTCAGGCCTTTTTTCGTAGATCAAATAACTATTTTTATATTATTATTATATAAACGTCAGTACTTGCTTATATTTGAAATTCTCCTTATTTGGTCAACCATTGGTCCGATCACCTCTTATATTTTCGGCACGCTGCAAATAGAAACAGATGAGGCTATAAGCATCCTCGAGTATGTTGATACGGATTGCTTTAATTCTTTCCCTTCGTAGTTTACCTACTTACGTAGTAAATTAAGTAATTCTTTATATTTGCTACTTCTGTTATAAGGCAGGTGAATATACTTTCAATGTAATTATTTTGGATGCATCCAATGCAGAGAGTGATACAAACTCAAGTGGGAAGGGCATTAATGCAAGAACACTTTTTCCAGGGCGCATGTGTGTTGGTGCAGTATCTTTACTCTTTGATTTTACATCACATTCTTCTGCATTGTACGAAACCGAAATAATGCAAATAACTACATTGGAAATGCGTAATTCAATGCCATATAACAGAAGTAATTTATAGAAAGAATTACAGTTATTGCAATGTTCTCTTTATTCCGATAAATACAGACTCGTTTTGCTAGATTTAGCTTGGATCTATTTAAAAAGGGACATGAATTACGTTTTGTCTGTAGTTAAGGAGATGCATTCAACGGAATAGTAAAGCATCTCAATGCTCTATGTACACACGCGCGCATTATGTTTGCAGTTGTTTTGTGCAAGACAATGTGAAAATGTATAGCTGATTACATCCGCAATGGAATAATCTTATAAATATTGTACAAGGGAGCTTACTACGAAAAGTTCTACTTATGGAGTGCTTTCCCTTAGCTATTCCAGACGGCTATACTCCGAATGTTATGAGTAACTTTAACTAAGATGTAAGTCATGTTCATGTAGAAAGTCACGGTTATATAAGTAGTAATAGTCACTACAAGCCGAGAGTTCGAAAGAAAGAAATATATTGCCCACCCCTTTCTGAAACAGTTTTGTAAATTGTATATACACACGTTCATTACTGGAAAGTATTCTACCAAGAATATTTAAAAGGAATTATAAGAACCGCTAAGGATACATACATACTCGAAGTAGTAGTAAAGCGACGATATCAGACGTTCCCGACATCAGAATTAAATATCAGAGTTCAAATTTCCTTTTGCTTTCTTTTGTTCATTATACATTGCACACAAATGTGTTGCCTGTAAAATTGTCCTAAAGAGTGCATCTTCGTAAGTATTTCTTGTATGAACATGGTCGATCATCATATTTATATTGCTAGGTAAGAAAGCAACGTTATTTCCGAAAGTATACAAGGATACGTATTTAGGAAAATATAAACCATACATTATAATCAGCATAGTTGTCCGCCATATTCCCACGTAATTTAGGGCCGCGTTAAACACTTAAGGGAGGAATATCCCGTCCTTAAGTTAAGGACGAGTTTGAGGAACTGTTAACCTTGAGAGAGGTTGGTGAAACACTCTGGCGCTGTAAGGAAGCGTTAAATGGACTTAACGCTTCTTTAACATTTAAGGAAGGAAGGTGGATGAAACCGTCCATTAGTATCTTAGATAAACAGGTATGAAGCATTGAGATGAGATTTCTGCACGTTATCATGTCTCTTGTTTCATTTAATATATGTTTTACTCTGCACATCTGAATACTCTGATAACAGAGGGTGTTCAAATGAGACTAGGGACTAGTGCGAAATGTCGGGATTCCCTAAGTACAGCTAGCTTTCTTCGTTACATCTAAGAACAAAAGTCAAACGAAGGGTGGAGGAACTCGATTAGAATCAAGTCAAATTACGCTGTGATGTTGATGGTTCCTGTAAAGTTTTATAATGAACACGTGAAGAAGCATATGCGCTCTCAGGGATTTTATTCCCGGGGTATTCCAGAAGTTTTACATTCATTTGTTAGTCCAAATACTAAAGAATCTCTGCTAAACTCAGCTTCTTTTTTATCAGAGCCAAGGTGCGACTCCCCTGCCCCAAATTATTGTTGTTTATTTTCTTCTTTTGTCCCGCAATGTGTATCGGCAGCTGTAGCAAGATTCATCCATTGTATTTCTTACCGCATGAAAAGCAAAATAATCCGTATTTTATTTGCTCCTAGAGTTTTCCGAATTCCTTTAAGGAGTAGTTACGAACCATGTTTGGTATAGAAAACTAAAAAAAAGACGTCTTCCTAATTTACACGAATAGTGTAACATAGATATTTTTGAAAAAAGTATAGAAAAATATTATATTATTTGTGAAAGTGTCGAAAGTACCCCACAATGTAATGTCAGTATCTTTCAGTATTTCTACCTGGATGCTAGGCTATACAGTATTATATACTGTAGGAGATACACTGGTGTTTGTAAAGTAAGAGCGACATGGGCATAATACCCCACCATCGGGGTAAAACGCCCACCGTCGTGGGGTGATATGCCCATGCACACCAACACTATACTAAACAAGGTGGAAGGTCATAGCAATGGAAATGATGTTACGATAGAACCTAGTCGTACTACAGGAAATTATATTACGGTACAAGTCACAAAAACTAGCCTATAAAGCATGAAGTTCCTCCTACTTCCTTAGCATTGACAGACTTGGAAAATACAGAATAGAAAAATACTAGTGTTGCCGACGAGACGAGATTTAGACTTCCTCGTCTCGAAAATATCTTGTCCAGAGAGTGTCTCGTCTCGAAAAAATGTATACTTTGCATTACAAGAGCTCTGTCTCGTCTTGTTTACTATAGCCATTATCTCTGTCTCGTCTCATGACAACACTAAAAATACATATTAACTGAAAATACGAAATGGCAACGCTTGTTTAGCTTCATTCTAATGATGAGATGTAAGTTTGTTTTGCACAACACAATACTAATAGCATGTCTTTTTGGAGAAATTAGACTAAATGAAAATAAAAAATGAGAAATATCACACTCACTGAAGGAAATGTACTGAATTTACATGTTCCTCCTCTTCTAAGACAGAAACAATTACACAGCTTTAAAGCGTACTACCATGTTTCCTATAATGGGAATACGTGGGGTAAAATGTCCACGGGCCATTAACCCCGACGCCTAGTGGACAAATCACCCCGATGTCAAACACGATAGTTTCGGTTCAGTCAACTTCATTGCATGACATGGCGTCTACCCGCTATTGCATCAGAACAGAACCCTACTTTGTGCAACGCACATTCATTGGATTCGCTAATACAGCAGTGTAATCATTGTCTCCCTAAATTTAAAACGTTCAAAAAACATTACAAGTAAAAAATTATGTACTTGGCACATTTAAATTAGACTGCATGTCTTCACTTTCTTCACATAATCTTTTTTGGTGTCATCTTCGTCTTCCATATAATTGCGCCTTCACTCAATCGTATCACTGTTGCCACCTCATATTCCCTTCAATGTTTTTCAGGGGGTGGGCATTTTACCCCACTGGGCATTTCACCCCCACTTACTCTAATATATTAATTATTGGAGTTTGTATCATTGACTAAAGGAAAGGAATCTACCTGTGCACACACAAGCCTTTACTCTTTGATAGTTTGCACTGATTTCGAACTCCATTATCAATACTTGTTCATTAAAACTTAAGCACCACATCTATTTTAGAAGAGGATATTTTAGTCACTTTTTCTGCATAACTAACCGCGCCTTACAAATATTATTTTGATAATTCACAAATACAACACAGAAACTTCAGCGCACAGATTCAGTACACTACGAAGTCTCTTCGTCGCCTATTTTTTATATCACGGCCTGACTATTGTGCAATCTACAGTGTTGCAAACTTTGAAGGATCCGAATTCTCCAATTGTCGGGAATACCCCAAATGATTACATTTCAAAATAGCAATGTTAGACTATTATTTATTGTTCATCGTCTCACCGATTCAATTGAATGTATGAATGAAGGAAAAAGGCGAAGAAGACGAATGTCACTCATATACACAATGTATAAACAATAGGTTTCTTTTGAAGATTTCGAACACGTTGTCTGGAATTCTGTTTACGTTTTGACTCAAGAACTGCTAGTAATGCGGAATTGCTGTCTTCCTTAAGGTTAATTTTGACATAGTATTACGCTCTTCGTTCTTAACTATATAAACACCTTTTGAACACATTTTGTTTACAATAAGTACTGATAAATTACTCATTCAGTGTCGCATCGAACATTTTTCAATATACAGAAGGTCAATCCACGAACTTGTATTCAATTTTGAATCTTCCCCTTGCTCACAAAATGGACCAAACTGAGTGGTTAAAGGCGGAGTAGAAAGCCATTAGCCTGTAGTGTAGTAGATAGTCACTCACGCAAGTGTGTGTTGTGTTCATCATGACTACAAAGAACTACCGTTTTTAGGAGGGCTACGTAGTTGCACTTTCCCACACCAAACATTCGGTGTCTAAGAAATTCAAAAACAGTGCAAAGAACATTGATGCGCAATGAGTTGGGCGACTTTCAAGAACATAATTAATCGGCATAAAAACAAAGAGCTACCAGCGATTCAATCACCCATGAAGGGGACTTGTAAATTGCACTTCTGTTTTTTGAAAAGCAAATTCTCCACCTTTCAGGAAGTTTCATATCTCCGGCTGTGTACGGTAGTTTTTAGTTCGTTCATTTGTGTACAGGCACCGTGCGTAGTGGAATGAACCATGAGCAAGGTAATATTTTACTTATTCCTCCAGTGATTCTAAATGTAATTCCCAGGCACATTGACAAATGACTCGAATGAAGGGTAGAAGAGATCTAAATTGGTTAATATACTGAAGCAAGAACACAAGATAATTGAATTTTCTGGCCAAAAGATAACGAGTTACAACACTTGCATCGCTGCGATCCATAAACATTGACGTCGCACTGACAATGGGGCGCTTGTGGTGTGAGGTATTGAACCACACAGTGACTTTCCTAGGATATGAAGGACTATTAATGCAAAGTTTGGTACGGTACATTGAACGGAATAGAAGTACATTCATATTTTCACTTTTACATATATGTATATGGCAACATTGACAATGTAGTGAGAGATATTGAATAACACAAACATTTTTCTATGTAGCCAAAGAATATATTTGCAAAGTTTGGTGGGTATACTTTGAACGGTGTAGAGGTCTTTACGGAATATATGTACATTATTTCACTCTCGCTAACCCTATAATCCCAGAAAGCAACCACTTTGGGTGCCTCCTTGGAAAACAGGAGCAAAGTTGAATGGAAAATTGGTACCCTTCAATTTAAAAATGTACACATAAAGCAAAAAACAAAACAAAACAAAAAAATCAAAGCACGAAAATTGAGAGGGAAAACATTTGACACTATACTATAGAGCTGGATTTATCAACGTGGAGATCGCGAATTCTGTTCAACGGGCTCGCGAAGAGAGGTGAATAGATACAATGTGACTACGGTTTTGTAGATTGAAACTAATAAATTTCAAAGAAGGTATTTTGGTTTGTTGCTGTTTTTAGAATTTCTAAAGATAATGTAATTTGTTGAATGGATTTTGGATATTATAATTAGGATATTTATTATCAAATGCAGCAAATCAACTGTCATGTTTTGAAATGAAAAGCAAATAATAAACAACATAGAAACGACAAAAAATGATAATAAAACGTTACGGAAGATTGCACAAATTTAAGGTCAATGCAAACTCTAAGCCTGTTTTGATTTAACCAGTTTTAAAATGTCCGGTTCAATTTTTCTGACACATATTATCAAGTGACAAACGGAATTTATTTGTGTGTGTGTGTGAGAGAGAGAGAGACGAAACCGCTTCTTATAAACAACACAATTTATTTTGTGGGTCGCCGGCTAGAAGACATGTTAAAGCGGATCGCAGGATGAAAAAGGTTTAGAAACGCTGCTATATGCTGTTAAAGTCGTCTGCTACTGAGAATTGTGGGGGCCGCCATACTGGCTTTAAACAACCGGTTGCCTAGGAAACCTGCCATTTAATCTCTATAGGATTTTAAGAGAGCTTTGAAAAGTAGACTTGTGCTCTGTAATTAGACACATTTTAGCTGATATTTGTTATTATTTACTTACTTCAAAGTTCAGTTGATAATAAAAGTGTAAAATATTTACGGATCTAATGGAATATTAGAAGAAATATGGTATTTAATCTGACAACCCACCTGTTGCATTATAGCAATAGCGTTATCATATTACGCGTTTGTAAATTTCTTGCAGATGGAAGTAATATTGTCAAAGTCATGGTATAGTGGAGCATTATTGTCACTAAATGGAGTAAAAGATAAATCACCATGTCCGAATATGCAAGGAAATAACTGAATGAAACATACAATAACTGAATGAAACATATATATTTAGGGGTGAGTTCGAGGGGTCCGACCCCCCTCCAAATTCAGAGTTTGTGGCAGAATCAATATAATTTTAGGCATAATTATGCACATTTAATATACATTTCATGCCCAGACACACCTTTGACCCCACCCCACCCCACCCGAAAACCCGTGGATCCTCCTAAAACCAACTTCTAGATAACTCTCTGCTCAAACACATTACCTTGGTACATGCGAACATTTACAGTTAAGATCCACTTTTGTGAAGTTACCAGCAGATGAATCGCCTTTACTATAATCACTGAGTGCAAGGATTAAGCATATTTTTTTTTCATTATTTCGTGTATAGGCGACTTTTTTTTAAAGTTTAAAACTCGATAAATTAGCCGATCACTTTTGTTACTCCCATGCAATGTTCTAGAACACTGCTTCCAGTGTTTTGAAACAAGCCCTAATACAGATCAGGCATAGCCATCAGAAAGGCCGTGGGCTGCACGTGGCCCTCATGTAATTTGTGAGGCCCGCGATAAGATAAAAACTACAGTATGTAATCAAATTTAATTTAAAAGGTAATAATTACAATCAAGCATTTGAATTTAAATATATTTATGGTCTTCAAGCATCTAAGACTCAGGGTAAAATGTTACAGGAAAGAGTTGGTCTGGGCCTAAGTTGAAGGTGTCATCCCGGTGATTGTCTGGTGTGCCTGAAGACAAACCCTGGGAAAAAATCTCAGTCAGGATAGTTGACCGCTGAGATCACAATTAAGTATGGTCCTCGTAAAGAAAGAAGTTGGCCAAGCCTGATATAGGTCTTCCTAACTTGAGAATAGAAAAGTGATTTCAAATCAAACATAGTTTTCTTTAGGTAACAATTATCGACACCGAGTTTCAGAGAAGTCTGAAGTATTATTAGTCATTGCAAATGCTAACATTGTGCCACATGTATTCAAATATACAGTTTTATCGTAAGTCTTAGAATTCAGTATAGTTTATTTCAATACATGAAATCTGTCCTCGTGGTTATTTTCTAGATTTCATACAAAGTAGTTATGCACCCACCCACCCACCCCTTGTAGGTAAACATATAATAAATCTATTTTAACACTTTGCTTAATATTTGCAATTCCTTTAGAATTATGAAAATTATCCATTACAGTCTTTGTCTCCGTTATTTAATCCGAGAGATGAAAAATTACATCACTCATGTTCTAAATGGGTAACGTACCTACCACTAGCGTGAATATCGATTGA
>JAGDQP010059452.1:0-11193 GCA_022664845.1 Lepisma saccharinum | reverse complement strand
TGCACTCGTTTCATATTGGATATTTTTATTATTTTTGTGTTAGATTTTTAACCATTTTTGTGTTAGATTTTCACTATTTTTATTAGATTTTCACTATTTTTATTAGATTTTCACTACATTCATATCATGATTTTACTATTTTCATGTTAGAGTTTCGAAATTGTTATGTTCAAATTTCGCTCTGCTCGTGTTAGATTTTCACTTGATACTCTAACTAAATGCAAAATTTCACCTAAAACCTCTCTTTGGTGTACTTGTTTTGTACGTTGTCATTACGTCAGCCCTAAATTTATACCACAAACTTATTTGTGTTACGCTTAACACCGTTACTTTCTAATTATCAAAGCGTATATTGTCTAATTACTTTGAGTATTTTAAAAGTGTCGAACAGGCACACATTTCGGAATGTTCTCGACGATGTATTGCTGTAAAATTATGTATGACACATGACAAAAAAGATACAGTATATATCCTTAAACTGTATTAGATCCAAATAAATTACATCCAATCATATCACATTGATTTTGTTTCATTTTACCCTTCTTTTTAAGATCGAAATTGAGGAAAATGAAACCAAAAACTTATTTCTTTCTCTTCTTGTTATTTGCCACTTTGTTGCCCCAATATCGTCATTTCTTTATTGCCTTTTCCTTCGATCTTCTTCCTCCTCTTCTTCCTCTTGCATCTACGGAATCTTTCGGTTTCACTTCTATCTGACAAGAAGGTCAACATACACACACGTACGCAATATTTTTCTTCGCCTTTCACTTTTGTTTTCCATCAGGCCAATCTGTGTTAGAGCTATCACTGGCTGCGTTTTGACAGCTACCACCAAGATGAAGGAGAGGGAAAAATTGACCCGGTATTCTCTTTCTGTTTGTTTTTTCTTTAGTTTTTTTTATCAATTCCTTTCCTTTCTTTTTACTATTTTTTTAGCTACGAGCAGGAAAAACGCAAGAGTTGATATTTGTCTGAGTTTTGTCTTGGGAAATCTTGGAGGTCAGCTTTTTCGGTAATATCCGGCTACTTTCTTCCCCATGTATGGTTCCAAGAAAGGATTTTTCTTGCTTGCCTTTTTTTTAGATTGGTGGGGATCTTATTGGACGTAGCACATTTAGACAGATGATTCTTTATTTTGTCTTATTCTCTTCTCTGCTTCTTATATTATCTTCTCAATTTTGTTTCGTACTTTATTCAGGAGTAATTTCTTTTATCTGTTTATTGTGATGTTTTGTTTTATAATTAATTTTTACTTCATTTTCGTTTTTTTTTAAATTTAATTAAACTCTAAAATTTACTGTGAGTTTATATTAGTTATTGTTAGAAAGTGTACTTTGCATATTTTTCTTTCAATGAATGTTCTCTATGCTGTGTGTTAAAAATCCGTTTAAAGCTTTTCCTAGTCAAATTGTGGGGGGGGGGTTAAAATTGCATATAAATGCATATTTTAAGTGTAAGTGCTTGTTTCGTACATTTTTAACTGTGATTCAGAGTGAAAATATGAGAATGACAAGAATCAAATATGTGTGCATAAACCGCAATCTGTATGTAGACGGAAATACTTAGAGCCTTAGAGAATCGTTTTGATTGATAACATCCAGCACGGTAGATCTTCACTGCCATGCATAGGGTTCCATGCATGATTTTATGTTCTCAAAAAACAAGAATTCTTATTTTTTTTTAATTATTTGTTTCGTGTTTCTTGTTCGGTTCTTGCACGGTCATGGTGAATCAGAATGTCACTAAAACATCACACACTAAACGCTCAAGATTGACGTACAGAAAACTAAAACGACAAAAGAATATCACTAAATCGATATCCACATATGATTTCAAAATACACCGCATTGTGTTCTTAAACAGGTAGTTATACTAACATGATACAGGGTTACGTGAGTTGAGCCTCACGGCCGACTATCCTGACTAAGGATTCCCAAGAATTCGCTTAGTCTCACCAGCCGAATGTCGGGATGGTATTTTGCGTACGGCCCTTGCCACTACCATCGTCATCCTCTCTCTTACCCTGTTCCAGCTTAAGGCAAAGATACATAATTAGGTTGATAAAACGTGAATACACCATGTATTCAATAAGCTATTTTCAACTATTGTATAATAGATTTTGTTTAATGCATTTCTTACCAATGTTACATAAAAAATATAATTAGAAACTAATTATATGACACAAGCTAATTTTGGCGTTTTCATGTGCACGTTGAAAACAAATTGAATTTTAAACCGCATTTCAACGAAGTTAGAATTTTGTTAATACGATGTTAATGTCACATATTTTCAACTAGCATTCATACTTTGTCCTATACTTGTATTTCTAATTTAATTGCTTAAACATTATATAGTTAATAGCAAATACAATGGAAATAATTATATTTTTCATGTTGAAAACATGTTGTATTTAAAACTATATTTCAACGAATATTTCATTTCAACGATAAAGTAAAAGAGTAGTGGCCTCTCCAGGTGAATTCTTGGATAAGTGGACAATGCGTCGAGCTACCAACGAGAAGTGCAGAACGTTCCTGTGTTCGAACCCTACAGCAGCCGCTAGGATTGTTTACTGTTGGAAAATTAACACTGTATATCGCGATAAATGCAACGGATAAAATTAAACTAAATGTGAGTATACCAATAGAGAACATTCATGCTGTGTTTTAAACAAGTAAACCCATTTCTTCATCGTTTCTTCTCAACCATTATTCAACGTCGAATAAACAGTTGAATAGGCGGACATTTACAACGTTAACATAATGTTTCGGTTCTAAGGCTTAATCCACGTATTTGAAACATTTGTGTGCTACTGGGGTTAGGTTTACCTGAACTAAATGATTTTAAATCTGTATATTATCTTTAAGAAGACGCATAGAGTCCGGAATAACACAAAGCGCTCACCGTTACTCCCCTATTCTGTATCATCTTTATTCCGGAATTGAAAATATTACTTTAGTCTTTCCACAATATTTCTTTTCCAGACAATGAGCTATTGGTTAAAGAATTCGAACTAAGTATATATATTTTTAATATCAAATGTATGTATAACAGGATGGAAATTAAATAATTTAAAAGCAAGAAAACCACAGAGAAAAGGCTCAAATTGAAAAATTAAAAAAAAAGGGAATTGAACAATTTCAACATAACCATACAAAACAAGAAATCGAAATTCAAACGAAAGTAAAACGCTGGGAATTATGCGACACAATTTGTGTGACAGTTGACGAATAGTGCCATTTTTCACATATCACCATCACACAATGATTCAGAATTACGAAAATCACAGAAAAAATGCTATAACAATTTAAATGATTTAGAATGGTGTCGAATATCATTTGATGAAGATCATGGTCGAGTTTTATGATTAAGACAATATATATTTGCAATATTATAAAAGGGTGTTTGTGCTAACGAAAATTTCTTAGTCAATTAATTTTACTATCGATGTTCGCCGTCATCCTTCTGGCATCCCACACTGTGATTCATACACTGTGATCGACACATACTGTAACATACGTTTCGTATATTTTCAATTTTATTCTTTGCGTATTTTCTATATCTTGTATTAGTTATTAAGATTTCAGAGAAATAAACAGGCAATGAGGTGGTGTGCAAAGGATAACTTAAAGCACGGCTAAAATAGTATTAGGTCAAGAAAATTGAATCTTAATTCCATTCCCAATTGTCTGCACATTTGTTATTGACACAAATTTTTGTACGAACACCGGAAGATAAAAAGATCTGAGAAATCAACGCTATTTACATCTACTCAGGAAACTGAATGATTGTAACCGAAGATAGATTTCGAATTAATATCATGTACGCAGAGCCAATTCGTAAGAAATAATAATACCTGCATGATTGAACAGAAGAACTTCGGTTGTCCCCCAAAAACATGATATGAAGTCAGTACGCCCAGGTAAGATAATATTCGAAGTATTACAATTCTGTCCTCAACGTACCTCAGACGAGCAAAGTCACGAAATAATCTCGTTCTCAAAGCTGACTTTCAATACTGTGATCCACGCACAACGGAATCTCGCACCCAATTACAATCCCGGTGTTTGCTGATGGCATTCAATCTAGTGCGATAAGGAATTTGCTCATGTGGCTAGTGCAAGTTGTGAGTGTGGAGTGACTTTCAAACTCAGATCAGCGTGTCCGCTAAGCCCGGACTTTCTATGATGCGTAAATCATTGGAATCAGATGAAGTTTACTTGGCATTCTTCAGTACATATAGAATGGTATATAAATATCACAAAACTTCGTTTTCGTCATGCAACTGATATATATGTTAGTATTCTATTACACTTTCATATTTTAATTCAGTCTTAAGGATTGAGTTTTACATATTTTTTTCCAAATTGAAGCAAATTAGTCTAACCAGTGTCATATGAATGGAGAATGTTTGGAAGTTGTTACCTTAGAAACGGTAATAACCTGAAAGTTATGGTGGTTCTAAATTACGGTAGGCAGTCCATTCTATTATCTTATCAGTTTTGGAAGGAGTATATCCAACAGTCTAAACTTTATACAAAACCATCACTACCATTGTGCTAAATTTGGTGATTATAGGTCCGGAAACCTCAGATGACTTCGAAGCACGTGTATACGTATAATAATAGTTTTGTTTACTTAAACAAAATTGTGCTCTTTTCAATGTACGCTATACTTCGTTCCAGATTACCCATTACTCATCCCGAAATTGTTAACCTTACCCCTGCATTGTTTCTCTACTTTTTCCTTTGACAAAACTTCCAACTCTTCAGAGGAATAATGATTGGTATTAATGACGTATAGATGTTAAGATAAATGTTTGGAATCTGTATACATCACCGTTGATTAAACATTTTTGCTCGTTTTCCCTTGTCATGACAGTATTTGCTGTGTGGTAGGAAAGGACTAAGATTAGTTATTGTTTTCTTTTCTCTTAGGGGCATCTATTGTACATTTTCTAAGTTACTCTTGTTCAATTTAGCCGCTCAGTATTTTTGCTTAACTGTCTCATACCGTAAACACATAGATTTTATCACTTTTCACTGACCATAAAGTGTGACAGGCAGCTACGGGTTGGATCCCTCTTATGATTTACGTTTCTGTAAGAGTAAATGTATCTTTACATTTTAATTACTACCTATCTCTTTTCCGTTTACACGTTAGGTGCAGACCAAATTCTCATTCTAACATTCTTTTATTAATTATTATTACCCATGTAATTACTATTGAATACAGCAACGACTCTCAGATTCATGATAATTTTATATGAGTTCCATAACAAATTAATAGATGGGAGAATAAATGCATATTGCTATAGGTTTTTAGACGCATACTTAAAATTGAAACAGCAAGAATTAGAATTAGATATTAAAACCCGCTTAGCAAATATTTATCTAGTATTTCTGATTCGTTAAAGTCGTTTTCATCATGAGACATAATACCAAATTCTTGTTTAGCCTTAGTAATCGTCTGAATATGATAGTAGCAGTTGAACATAATGTAGTAGAGAAATATAATTGCAGCAAGGGTTGAGTTATATTGCCACCAATAATATTTGAGGAAATGTTCAATTTTTGTGTGGTGTAACGAGTGACTTTGAGTAACTACATGCTACATATATTGGATATCGAGCAGCAGCCTCCCCACTACTTGTAACAGTATGGTCCGTGTAACAAACTCCTATGTTTGTTTTATGGTTGACGTAATTCAAATTTGTTGTGCATCATATTCCTGAGGTATTTCAACATCGGGATAACTTCTATGGTTGTGGGAGGCCACTGGGTTTGTCAACCATGAGATTTTTATTTCGCGACCCTTCCCATATCTTTGAACTCTGATGACGATGTAGACTTGTGAGGTGTCTTTCCTCCAAATGCTGTCTTCACCACGTACGATCATTTGTGTTAGTCTTCCTAAAATTGTTTTCTCGTCAAAAATATACAAAAAATCCTGCTCAAAGATATACAAAAATATACCAAAAATAGTAAAATATTCATTTGACTAAAAAATAGTTTCTAAAATATTAATCAAGCTTAATATATCTATGAAGTTTCATAAATTTATTTTTTGGGAATGAGTATTCAGGTTACAGACTCGTCTGTCCTTAAGGCATAGTACACACAAATTTAGCAAAGATCATTAGTTCATATATTGACGTTAATTTTAGTTTTGAAGTTAAAGATGTGAAATTTCTCACTTGAAATATTTGAAAATAGTATAGGCCCCAAACTTTGATCCGAAAGGAAATTACATCTTTCTGATACCTTCCAAAAGCATTTCTCTTAAATTTTAGTTAAGCTTTCAGGTATCTAAGGTTTAGAGCCTGGTAGAGAAATGTAAAGGATGCTTGAAGGTATCGGCCAGGGTCTACATTGAAGAAACCATCCAGACTGAGGAAAAAAAACCGGAAAAGCTTATATCAAAGTGGTCGACGGTGAGATTGAATCAAAGAAAACTACTTGAAAAGATATATCTGCCATCGGATAACAGTGAAAAGGAAATTTTCACCAGTAGCCTCAATGAGCATTTTGATATTGCACGTGCCGAAGTGCTATCTAGTAACAAGTTGGATGGAGTTGACAAGACTCAAGAAAACCAAGAATTAGTGGTAGTTTTCAGGATAGACCTGCTTAAGTGAAAGCAGAATCTGTAGAAAAAGAAAAAAAGGCAGCAGTATATTCCAGCAGGCTTGGTACTTGCTCTTTGCGAAGACTTGGTTGGCTTTGATTTCTTTCATGCAAAAGTACTACCGATAAATATAACAATCAAGATGATTCAGGCTCTCGTAAATGAACGTAATGTGTAACCTGAAAGCGATTGATCAGGATGTGAACTTTTAACTCTGACCTACAAATGTAAACTATATTACCACAGATACGTGCAAAGGTTGAAAAAAAAATGAATTTTTCAGCTGACATGCTTCAACGTGAAACAAAACTTTCTAATGTTAAACATACGAAAACATATTTAACCATCAATCTACCTCGGCTGCCTTCAGGAACCTTTCCAGGTGGCCATTTAAGAAATTCTGATAATATATGTTGGATACTGGAAACATTCCGCGGCGAAAGAAAACTAGTACTGCTGCGTTGCGGTTAGAAGAGGGGTCTATAAAAAAAGATCACCCCGAATAAAAGTATCATGGTGAAGAAGCTTCACTACTACCACTCTGAGCCTGGAGATGAATGACATCGGCAAAACTCATAAGTGTACAAAGGACATTTTTTATATTGCCTATACTGTTAGGTCGTTCATCTGACACCCCTACCCCGCTTAACAATGTTAAGAAATAGTAACAAATGAGTGTATGGATTATCCTGGGATATTCCGGAGGTAAACAAGTCCCACATTCGGATTTCCGGCTGGGGACTGGTTCAAGAGTCTTCAAGAACAAGATTGCCTAATACATTATAATAGAAATGTGTAACGTAAGCAGGCGCTCTTCAGACGGTAACACGCGAGACTGAGAAGTACCGGTTAGACACACTAGCTAACGATAAAGATACGTATAAATTGAGTTAGATAGGCTGTTTGACCGATTACCGAAGTATTATGCGAAAATTGTGTTGGGGGATTTCGACGTATTGAAGAAAGTTTTAGACTTACTATAGCCAAATTAAGTCATCACGAAGAGAGCAACAAAAATGGAGAAAGATAGTAACTTTTGTGATATCGAAATATATTATAGTAAAGAGCACGTACTTGTATACACATGTCTCGGAGCGGCAAAACACACAACTAGGTCAATCATGTATTAGTAGATAGATACCAATATAATAGACGTTAACGCATACAGAGGAGCGGAAGGTGACACCGACCATCAGTTAGTGACCACAGTAGTGCACGCCAAGTTGTGCAGCGCGAACGGGAAGAGCAAAGGCTCGAACGGCTGAAATAGCAGGTATATCCCTTAAATAATCCGAGCCTAAAATAAGTTATCAACTTGAAATTTTAAATAGTTTCGAAATTTTAGCTGACTTGCCTAATGATGAAGATGTATAAATAATGAAATTGATGTGAATAAGATATGAAGGGGAGGGGGGCAATTCGTGACACAGTGAAAGGTGCTGCTAGAAAACGTGTAGATGAGAGGAAACGACAGATAAATGAAACTTTGTTTGATGAAAAATGCATTAAGATCCATGGGAAACGAAAACAAGCAAGGTAGCCACAGTTATGAAAAAAAGGTGAAGGAAATACAAACGGCTACAATAACGCGATAGGTAACGCCACACGCGAGCTTAAAACACAAAAAGCTAAAATATATGATGCTGTAAATTCTGGATATAGAGGAAAGTACTATAATAAATAATATAAGAGATTGCCAAAGGGAATCTCGTAAAGAAAAGATTACCAGCCAAGGCGTAAGATAATTAGAAATGAAGGTGAAGATCTTCAAGCGGATCTGACTAAAATTCTCGATGTGTGGAAAAGCTATTTCGAAAAGCTTATTAATGTACACACCGGAGAACAAATAAATGCATTTAAAATCTATACTGCAGAACTGCGGACACCCGAATGTATCGAGGTCGATCTGGAAAGGCCAATAAAGAAATTTAACAGTTTCAAATCACCAGGAATTGACTACGATCCACGCCGAATTAATTAAATCTAGGGAAGCGACACTGGTCAAGGAATTACATAAATTAATATGATCTATGTAGAGAAAGGAGGAGCTTCCAAAGGAATTGAAAATTTCAGTAATACATAGTTCCGATTTATAAAAAGGACGATAAATATTACTGTAATAATTACCACAGAATCTTATTACCTCCAAAATGTTACAAAGTATAGAGTAATATCCTACTAACACTCCCAAGGGAATCCATAAAAATTGAAGATCACAAATGTGGATTTAAAAAAAATAGATTACAGTGGACCAGATTTTTGATTTGAGACAAATATAAAAGAAGAAATTGAAAACAATGTGACGGTAACTCAGTTGTTTATAGATTTTAAGCAAGCATATGTTTCTATCAAAATGTAAAGCTATACAATATCCTAGTACGATAGGGAATAAAAGAAAAAAGTTCAGTTTGTAAGTATGTGTCTCAGTGAACCTACAAGCAGAATACGCATGTATTATAGAAGGATGATATATTAAATAGTTTTGAGATTCGCAGCTGATTGAAACACGGTGGCGGCTTGAAACCACTACAGTTTAAGTTTACGTTAGATCTAAAAATAAAATGGGACAAAAGGAACTAACATTGAATGACGTGAACCAAGTGATTGTATACGCGGATGGTGTAGATTTAATATGGGACGAATTATACGTACTATAAAGTAACACCGTTGACAGTAGAACCTTGCGATAAAATAGGTCTACAGATAAACGTAGAGAAAACAAAATACATGATAAAAAGAAGAAACAGAGAAGATGTAGGGAATAGACTTAACAATTAAGAAAGAAAACATGCAAAAAGTAAACAAATTTAAGTAGTTAGGAGGTTATGGAACTAACACGAATGAGGTCACGGAAGAAATGAATAGTAGCTTAGCATAAGGAAACGATTACTTTTTCGGTAATAGTTTATGGTTGCTTAAGTTGTAATACGACACTAGCAGATAAACGTAAATTACTTTGTTTTTAAATAAGACTTTAATAAAGATATACGGACCGAAACGGGGTGTAATGATCAGAGAATGAAGAACTCTATACTCTAAATACAGTACCGCAGAGATTGGGAGTACAAAACTGGCATTTTGTACTCCTAAATTTTGAGAGGTACAGGTACTGTCTAATTTTGTAGTCCCAAAATTTTCAGATGTACACGTACTTCCTAAAATTGGTACTACTGACTGTACTTCCAGAATTTAATGTTGTACCTCCAAATTTCAGCCGGACGCCACCAACTAAAAATAGTTCCTCTGATCGTTCCTCCATTGCGAAATTCCTTCAGAAATATCGCTTTGTGCTAGACACTGTGCTTCTATGTTTTATTTTATGTATATCGTTACGGCAGTTGATTCAGGTTCCACCATTCAGGTGAGATTTTGTATCGAAACAAAGATCCCGTCTGAACATGAAAATGGAATCAACTCCCAAAATGACACACACATATACAGTATATATATAGTAATACAAAAAGAACAATGTTCAGAACAAAGCCATATTCCTACAGGTATTATACAATGAAGGAAAGATCAAAGGGACTACTTCTGAGAAGTGACGTATTATAACTGAGAGTTCTTTTTGGCGAAATGGCTAAGACTCTCCTGATGATAGATGAACATCAGAAATGTGCCATGGAATCCAAAGACAATGTGAAACATAATACATTAACACGTTATATTAGTTTTTATAAAATTATTTTTATATCTAGAAAACTTACAGAGTAATAATTTGAGAGACGATGTAACTAACTCTTAAGGTGTCCGAAAGATCATTACCATATTATAGTCAACTTTGAGCAAGATTCAACCTAGTATCTCAAACAGATAAACATGTAATTTAACACGGATTTCCCACACTTTAGGAAAATCTTGTTTTCATCACATTCTTTCGAGAAAAAAATGACTGAATACCTCTTTAAACACAATCCATGGGATCGTAAAAGTAAATAAGTGAAGGTTCCGCGACGTATTTTGTGTTAGAATTGAAATATGTTTTAATAATCTATCTAACACTTTTCTTATGGAAATTTCGATCATATTTTTCCTTATTTCTAAATAGAAAATAGCTCGCAAGGTCTTCACTGCAGTCCTTCACCTTCATAATGCCAGAAAATATGTTGAAGGGGATATTGAGTAATTTTTTTAAAGGAATCATATGAACCAACGATATTGCATGAAATGTGTGAAAATCCATGTTAAATTAGACGCTTATTTTGTAGGCGGCCGTAGCCAACTCCCTCTCCCTCTTAATGCTTATTTTTTCTATTAATTCACTCAACAGACACACAATGCAGTTTAAAATCCACAAACATCCATGCCCCAGGCGTAATTCGAACCAGCAGTTTCACGAACGGCAGCCCAGCGCCCTAGACCACACGGCTACCGAGATCGGCAACAGCCATTCGATTTACTCTATGCGACCACCTTTGAAAGCGAACTAATGTCCTAAATAGTGTAAGGAAAACATAAATAGATGCATGTTTAAAAAAATAATTACATTATTATTCAGTTGTACATGTACATTTTGTATATTTTCTAAGATTTATTACAGTTGATGTCAACTTTATTTGACCGTTT
>JAGDQP010059449.1:2121-12374 GCA_022664845.1 Lepisma saccharinum | reverse complement strand
TTTCAAATTAAACATGTGAGGTCTTATGAAAATAGGATGGCTGATTTTTTGTCAAGGGTTTATGATCCATATGAATTCGATGTGATAGAAAGCGAACTTGGATCTAAACTATTGAAGAAAAATCTGGCCATGATTAATTTTTGGAAGTTTCCTCAACTTCATGGGCCTATAAATGAACATCAACGGCAAGATGAATGTTTAAGAAAAATCATTGTGGATATTGAATCTGGTAAAGCAGTTAAAGGTTATAGGATTGAAAAGGGTGTTCTTGTTAAGAAAACGAATGCAGTTAATAATCCTTGGAAAATCGTGATTCCTACGAATTTAAAACAGATGATATTAGAATTTTTCCATAATGAGACATTAAGTGGTGGACATGTTGGGATTTATAGAACCGCTAAGAAAATTATGCGGCGTTATACTTGGAATGATCTAATTAATCAAGTAAAAGAATTTGTAAAAAGCTGTGATATTTGTCAAAAGGTGAAAGAAAGTAATCAAAAGAAAATGGGAACATTGGGTTCTAAAGTAGTTGAACGGGTTAATAAAAACTGGATGGTCGATGTGATCGGGCCTCTTCCAAGTTCAGAACAATGTCCGTATATACTTATATGTGTTGACAATGCTTCTCGTTATCTAATGGTTGAAAAGTTCAGGAGATTGAATTCCAGAAATTTGACCATTAAATTGTACGATATATTTTGTAGGTTCGGATTCCCTGAAACGTTGTCCACCGATAACGCTTCAGTGTTTGTTTCTGAAGAATTTAAGATGTTTTTGTATGGTCTAGGCATTGGCCATATTCGAATTTCGCCATACCATGCAGAAGCTAATGTTTCCGAAAGGTTCATTAAAACATTGAAATGTTCAATGCGTGCCTACTTCAGTCAGGATCAAACTAACTGGGGAAGTAAATTACAAGAAATTCAGTACAGTTTAAATTTGGCGGAACACGTTGGATTAAAGTTTCCTCCCACTGAATTATTTTTTAATCGTTCAGTTAATACACCGCTTGAGAATAGGTGGAAGATTTCAGATGATGATCTCAAGGGTAATCAAAGCATAGAAATATGGAAACAGGCTTTGAAAAATATGACTTATTCATGGAATAAGCGTAAAAGGTTATTCGAGAAAAATAGAAGACCTGTGTTGTTGAATGTTAACGATACGATTTTGATAAAGACTCATGTCAAATCTTCATTGAGAGATAGAATAACTAAAAGTCTGAGTGACAAGTGGGTAGGTCCATATTTGATAGAAAGGTTTCTGACTCCTAACACAGTGTTAGTATCAGATGTATCTGATAATACTATTAAAAAACGAGCGCACGTTTCTGAAATCAAAAAATATTTCCCTAGAAGAAATTAATTATTGTTAAATGAAGTGCAATGGTTTCGTTACCTGGCTTTTATTAGAGTTGATGACTTGTTATTTAGTTAACTTCGAGTATTGAATATTTTTGATCTTTTGAATTTAGTTTACAATTAAGTTGATTTTGTTTGAGTAAATAAAATTTTTCTTGACTTAAATTTAAAATGAATTAAGTTTGTTCAAAGTTTGAATTTCAGTTAATGAATTCGAATTAATGTTGGTAATTTTCAGTAAATTGAATTTAAAATATAGTAAATTTGAAAATGTTTTGTATTAATTTGTAAATATCACTTAGTAATTTCCAATTTGTTTGACACTTTTCTTCCTATTATTGAGTTAAATTAACGTAATTTATCAAAAGGACAAGTTCGTTCTTGAGTTTCTTTTTCTGAATTTATTTAATGAATATTGTGAAAATATTATGAATATTTTGAATTTGTTGTTTCTATGTGATCATTAATTCTTATTTTGCTTTTTTCAGCTTTTTTGTTGCTATGGAATGACAAGCCGTGTATGTCTTCAGCAGATTGTACCCGTTTTCATTTATGTAAACATTTGAGGCTGAAGACACTCTATTATGTTATACTTGATTTTTTTGGCTGGAGGGGTTGTTTGTAATGGACTCATAGTCATTCATTTCATTGTTAATTATTTTGTTTATAGTTATGAAAAAAAATAGTTTTTTTTATTTGGTTTATTTTTGTAAAAGTTTGCGAGAGAACAAGGATGTTGCTAAGTCAACACTGAATTCTTTTCGTTATTCAACTTTTACTTGGTGTGCTTGTTTGAGTGGAAAAGAAGAGGACTTCACTGTTGTGTGGTTCTTGGTCGAGAAAGGTTCTTAGTTGATAAAGGAGATTGTTTGTTCAAGTCTCGTGATTCTTCGCTGAATCGGTTGCGGCGTGTGATTGAGTCATGGCTACGAGCTTGGTTGCCTTCCGGGAAGTCATGTCAAATGGGTGAAAAGGAGGCAATTTGTTTTCCGCTTCGGAATTAATTTGATATGTTTCTCGTTTTGATATTTCTCGCGTTTATTTAATTAATTCAGTTCAATATTATAGGGAAAGTGAGTGAGTAATATTAGTAAATGTAGTAAAAAATTTATTAAATCATAAAAGTAAATTTCTATAATTAGTGTTGATTATTAATAATTACTATCTGAAATTAATTGAATTACTAATTTTTAATTTGAATTAGTCTTTTTATGATATTTAATGAGAATTTTGTTGAGTTCTAACTTTATAGTAGAAAACAGGTAACATTTAACCTTGTTTGGTTAAGGTGGCTCAACATCAGTGCGTTTCATATAGTTTAAAGTCCAGAAATTTTCTATTAACGTTCCAATAGTTTTGAATTGGATATTAATTCTAACTCAAAATAAATCTTAAATCGTTTCTAACGAATTATAAACGTTGTATGATTTTGTTTCACTGTTTGAAATTTTCATTTCTGGGTTGCTCAGTTTTCCTTTTTGAAGAGTTCAATAGAAGGATGACAATTTGGATGGTAATCTTTTCCTCTATAATCTATATTTCCTTTTTGAGAAATGGTAAGTGTTACTTTAATTTTCTTTTGGTGTGAATGAGTGAGAGTTTGTTTCGATGTGGTTGCTCAGTTGTTTTGTTCAAGTTCGTGGACGGAGTGTTCAATCACTTTGGAATTCGGTCGAGTGAATTTTGAATGTTTCGGAAAGAGTAAATTTGTTTAACAACTTGATCTCTCGCAAAATAATTAAAAGTTAGTTTTTTTATATTAAGATTTTCGTCGTGTAATATTTCGGATTGAAATTCAATTTTGAAACATATTTTTTTTTCTTAAAATAAGAATTAATAGTTCCTAGAATCGAAAGTTTGTTTGGAAGATCTACATTTTTTTATTAATCGAATGTAATTAAAGAAATTGTGATTAACTTTAATCTATAATTTTTTATAAATAGATTTGTTTCATGTTTTTTTTTCGATATTTTTCGGCGAATTACAGCAACAGAAGGACCTTTTACGATAGCTTGTTTTGGGAAAATTCGTTTTAGTACCTTAGTCAAGCGCTACTGATCTAAATTTAATTTGGATGCCTTCTTTTCTTTTGTTCCAAGCGATTGATATATCGTGGTTACATATCGTGGATCAGCCCTTGTAATATAAGGGAAGACGGTTTCAGGCACCAGGGCACAGTTTTACGGTAACCACAGTTACAGCTACCGCTATCTATGCACAAATTCCGGTTTCATATTTACACACCTGGTAAACATTTACTAACCTATAAAACTGACTGCCAAATTGAACTGTTTCTCATTCCGGAATATGTTAGACAGACGTATGCAAAAAACATTCCCCTGCAATCTCGTGGCAAAATCCATTAAACCTTGTTGAAATCTCTTTCAATTAATCCCGTATTGCAATGGCCATAATCTCCTCTTCTCATTTTTCCGGTTTTATTGAAATAGCGTTGTGTAATAACAGGAAAATAGATCATTTCTATTAAATTATAATGGTATGCGCAAAGAAGCTCTATTTGCTAGGTTTTTTCTTAGAAAATACTTAACTGACTCTGGGCCTAATCATCCGCAGTAAAGACAAATGAGAAATGTTGTGATATTAAGAATATTTTAAGTCTCCTTCACACATTTAATATTTAAAGTGCTCCTGTTTGCTACTTTTTAAAAAGCGCCAACTCATGTGTTGTGTTGGTATTTCAGTTATTCTAATTTAATAACAGTATGCAAGTGAGTATCTCTTGGTTTTCGAGGAATCAATTTTGGTTGGAACTCCAACTTAATTCGTCCTACTGGTAAATAGAAATGCTCGTATATACATAAAATTCCATTGGACAAACACTAAAAGTTCTATTCATTGTAAAGAATACATAATTTATAATCATCTTGTTTTAATTCCTGTCCTCACTCCTCCTAATACTAATGTAGTTTTGTAAATTTTGTCGGTTATACATTACAATGGTAAACAGCTGAGAAAAGAAGAAATATATTCAATTAAGGTATTCTGTCAGCTGCTAATGACAGGAGATATGTCACCAAAGATTTGAGTCGCTTCTCTGTGATTGGGCACTGGTTAGTACAGCATGAGAACGATTTTGTAACTGTCTGGTATGATTTTGAATTCCAAAGATTTTTTCAACTAGTTAAAATATTACTGACCCACCCAATAATCTGCACAACAAAATTATGTGTTATAAATTTTCATCATTCTCAGTGCATTGACATTAGAAACTCCACTCAAATAATACACTTGTACTGTTCTATAGATTTATTTCGGCAACGATAGTTTTATAACCCAACGAAAGAAATTCATCTTAAATTTATATTTATTTTATTGATGCAACATACAGTAGGAACGTCTCTTCAAATTTGGGGCATGGGGCAAATCGAAAAAATGCAGAACAATACGGCACAATCGCAGCACAAACTAATGAAATTATATAATTTACAGTTTCTCATGCCGGAAAGGGGGTGGGTTGTACGATATACATTTAGAAATACATTATTGCTGACAATACGGTGTCTTGAAAATCTGATTAATTGATGGTTATATATTAAGTCGCATTAGATATCATGGTTCGGAAATACATGATCTAATATGATTTATAGCTACAAGTTCAAAAAACGTTTGTGGTATATGGATGCAACTATGCTCCAAAGGGAATAAAGAAACATGTTCTTAGTAGTTCTATTGCTGACTGTAATCTTTCTAAATCTGAAATATCCGCTAAATCTGCACGAAACTTTGTATTTATCCGCGATGATATAACACAGTGTACTCCATTGCCCTGTCTTTTAGTAATTAGTGCATGATTTTTGTTTTAAATGTAATTTCAACAAACAACTTTCATTTTTTGCAAATAATAAAAGAATTTGTTACTGGACAATTAATAATGTGTTAGTAAGTATAGAAACATAATTATATATTTTTAAATATAATAAACAATATAATGTTCGGTTTAATTACCTAAATATTTATACGATCTTGCAAAAGTGATGGTTTGTAAGTAGCATCTTCAAATCGAGGTGTATTCCTTGAATTTTAATTCCTAAATTCGAATAATAACGAAACTATTAATAACATACTTCAGAAAATGTTGTAAACATAATTATATTATTGCGGAACTTCTAATTGATTGAAAGTTGAATAGCAAGCTATAGAAACTTTTTTCTGATTGTATGACAAACACACTTTACTTTAGGAATTAACTATGATATTATTAGAGTTTGGACAAAGGTAGCAGAAAGGTTTCCATTCACACGGCACCTCCTGCAAACATGCATTCGAACAACGTAACCAGTGTTCAAAACCCTTGTTATCTGCAAAAGACTACCGTCTGGTAAAGGATTATGACATGGCAATATTTTACTTTATTTGAAAGACGTAAGTCATTCTCTAAGAGCAAAATATTTTAGAGCGCAGCGTTATGTATGCCTATTCTCACATCGTTCAAGATTGTAAATGGATAACTGTTTGATGATGGATTAATAAAGACTAATTAACCATAATAACGATTTTGCCTTAGAACCAAATATTCTTGCACCTCAATGAGAGTTATGCATTATGCTTTTATATTATTATGGAAAGTAATTGGGAGCAAATAACAATCATATTATACGGGAACTTTCTTCCTTAGGGTAAGAACCTTTTGATCTAATTAAAACATAAATTTTAAAACTAACTTAGTTTTAAACGTAGAACACAATTATTTGAGTTTATCATCAAATTGATTGCAAATATTAAATATAGTTTCATACCATTGAATTTATTATATACATTTGAAGCCTGTGTTGTAATTATTTGAAGCGTAGTTTCATTTATACTAGTGTCAAAAATGATGTACATATGTTAAAGCTAGTTTTCTAGAAGCGCAAATGAGTGTGTTGAACCCCTGCTTCAATTCCAGCAACTCTAATCTTTCAGATTATATCAGAGTTCATTGAAATCAGTGATTCAGAAAAGCCTTAAATAAACTGGTCCTTCAAAGCTGACCAGCTCATTTATGGCGTTAATACCAATTGAAGTTCTCCAGTTAGATCAAATTTTACTTTTATTTCAGTTATATTGACTGTCTGGATGCTGTTATGCTATTGTCACAATATTTTGATTCTATGAACAAATTATCAACCTTTCTGCTATACCAATAATAATACAAATACAATTTGCATTAACACAAGAAAATAAACTATAATTTTCAGCAGAACCTGTATAATCAGTAAAAAGTATGTCTCTGTAAGCAACTACTCAGTTCCTATTGTCACTGAAATCATACATCGAATTCTGATTAATTTTTATATCTTATAAAGCATACTTACCAACTACGCGTAAGGGATTAAATTCCTTCTTGATAAAACCATGACCATGTTTGTCTTCTATGTATTTGGTTATAATTCGTAATTCGAAGTAAACCAGCAACTAGGAGTTTCATTTAAATGTAGGACGCAGTAAGTGAATGATAAGTAAGAAGAGTACTTTTAAGCCACGATAATTTTATATTCGCCTGACGCTATTACGGTAAAATTACATGCTAATTATCTAGTATCATTCAAGAGATAACTTTACAGACTTGAACTTAAATAAAGAGAATTCCCTTCAATCTGGAAAAAAGTTCTTGAATTTCAATATCTGTTTGAACGCTTCTTTATCCATTTGCAAATCATCCTTATAGGCTACATCTTAATATGATATCAAATTGTGTTGCATCATCCTGCTGCTAGGAGAAGAAATGCAGAGGTAAATAATACTTATGTATCAGTGTATTACATTTCTGAAGATATTTTCGATCATAACTCATTTTGTTAGGAAAAGGCTTGGTGATTAATTAACAGGTAATAATTACGTTATTACCTCTATTTTGTTATTTTTTTATAAATTGCATTTAGGTGTTATTGGCAGACACACAAGTATGATATAGAGAAGAAGATGCGAAAAGAATGTAAGAGCAGGGCCAAGTTTGAATGTACCTTCTCAGCCACATTAAAGCGTGACAGGAAAACCTTGGCTAAACGTCATTTAGGATACAATTATTCAATGGGGGCGAACGTTTTGAATGTAAAAAAAATGTATTCAACCGAGTTGCACTTGTTTCGTAGTATTCATGCTGTATTTCGCTTACCTTGTACGACATAGCTTCAAGAAAATTACATCATCCTTTAAAAGTTGGTCAATCATCCACTGAGTATTTGGATGTATCGTTCTATAGAAATTATAGGACAATCATTTTGAAAAGCTTCCCAGATATGTGACAGCTATTTAACTAATTACGATAATATGTGTTCTTGAAAGGTGTCAATATTGAAACTAACAGCATATCCGTTACTGATTGAGAGCAGATAAATCTTTGGAAAAGGATAATTTGATACTCCTGCAAGGAAACAAATTCCCGTATTCATATCTCTCACTACTACTGAGTCCTGGAATGATCTAAGCAGAAAAAATGTATTTAAAATTTTCTCCTTCTGTATTTACCTAACTGCTACTTAAGTTATGTTCATCATAAGCAAGGTAGCTGATGTTTAGAGAAAATACAACAAATAGCGAATATTCGTTAATTATTATTTATTGTCTAGACAACATTCACAACATGTAGCTTATTAAAATATCAACCCTATTCCTCAACACATTTCTTCAAGGAAATCAGCACTCGCCTATCGCAGCACACAACATATCTAGTATTATTGAGTTTGTTGCTGTTACCAAATCTTCTGTTTAATGCATTTCATAAGCGATAGTCCAGAGGATTAAGTTCGTACTTCCTGAGGGCCAACCTTCAATGGCGATGAGTTTGGACATGTTGCGCTACAACCCTCGTTTTGTGGGCGTTGATGTGTGGGCTAGTGCTGAATCCTAGTAGAATATCCATTGCCCGGACTTGAGTGGTGTACTTCTTAGCGGAGAGACGTGTGTTGGTGTCGCTCCTGTTTGAACGGCTGTTTGTGTGGTAGAAACGGACTGGACATGGAAAGCAAGTAAGTGAACTTTTTCCATATAAGTGTGACATAAACTAGCGCAAGCACCAACTTCCCCCGATTTTTTGGAGGGGAGTTATTGAGTGGCGAAGTTATACACGTAAATCTTATAGAACCGCAAAAAAAGTCACGTTTAAGCCAACACGTACGTACTATAAAATGAAAAATCATTAGTCAGCATTTCAAAAATAAACCGGAAGAAAGAACAAACTAAAAGAAATTAAAAAAAAACTAAACGGAATATAACTTAGCGGTGGGCAACCAACCACGCATTTGAGTTTGGTTGGTTGCATAACGATCGGGCAAACTTGGTAACCCAAGCGACATAAAGTGAACAGAACAGTATCTTAAATTTCATCGTGTTCAAGGAGGCATCGGGCGCTGCGGCCTCCTGGGTCTCGTGCTCTCTGAACTGCGTCTCCGGGAATGTTGTTGCTGACACTCACAATAGTAAGTATTAGGAAAGGACCCAGTGCGTGTACGGTTACGAATCTGTGAACTCGGATATGACAGATAGATAAAAAAGAAAGCTGTCGACGGGAGCCATAATGGAATACACGGACATAAATAAATCCGGAATGAAGAAGCTCGAAACCGAGTGGAGAAACTTTCGAAGTTCGGACGGGAAGGAAATATCAGCAACTAATCCATATAAGCTGAAATGGTCAGAAAAGATTAAAAAAAAGAAAGAAATGCAAATAAATCAAGATCATCCAAAGAGGACAAAGAACTGGAGGACAAGATAGTAGCAGAAGTAAATGCCGAATGGGAAGAGGCAAATAAGGCATCAGAAACTTCGATGGAGTTAAGAAGGGTAAGGAAATTGAGCCTGTCCCGTGGGGAGGCGATGGACGTCCAAGAGATTGGAACACCAACTATGACAGAAGACCCAGAAACAAGAAAGAAGAGAGTAAGAACACCGGAGGAAGAAGAAGCGAGCAAAAGACACAAGGATCAGGAACAAACAACAGAGTTAAGGAAACGCGTTGCTTACCTGGAAGGAAAGATAGAAGAACTTGAGAGAAACAACAACAAACTTAGCAAAGAAAATGACAGATTAAGAGGAGAGGAACTTAAATTGTTGAGGTGGCAAACTAAAGTGGAGGAGAGAGAGAATGAGATCGAAAATCTGGAAAGGAAACTGAAGGAAGAGAAACAACAGGCTATCGACGGAGCCATTAGGATCAAGGAATTAGAAATTATTAGTCAACAAAATGAACATAGAAGATTGGATGTAGAAGAAAAAATAACTCAATTGGAGGAAGAAATAAAAAAATTGTACAGAGAGAATGGAAGCCTCAAGAATGAAACAACAAAAACAACAGCAGCGGTCGTACCAACGTTTGCGGACATGCTGAAGAAGAGAGAAGAACTGCCGGAGAAAACAAAAATTATAGAAGCCAACAAAAGACAACCAAAACCTACCATACTAATAAAACCGAAGGATGGTGAATCGATAAAAGACATAAGAATGAGGCTAACAAGGACTATTGGAAGAAATGATAAAATTAATTTCCAAATGGTACAAACAAGAACTGCCCTAGTGTTGCAGATGGCGACCACACAAGATGAGGAGAAGCTGATTAACCACCCGGGAATTGGCAGAAGCTTCGAATCAATAAGTAGAGTGGAAAAGAAGAATCCGCTGATGATCGTCTACGGAATCCCAGTGGAACTACAAGAGAAAGAGGTATTAGAAGAACTAATAGAGAGGAACTTACCAGAAATAACGGAAGAACAGAAGCAATTGATAAAAACAAGATTCAAAACAGGACCGAGGGACAGGGACAGATACCACTTGGTAATCGAGGTCCCTCGATCGGTGAGGGAAATCCTACTTCGCAGACCAAAAATATACATTGGATATGAAGCTACAAATGTCAAGGACTACTTAGTAGTCACGGTTTGTATGAAGTGTAAA
>JAGDQP010059448.1:0-12374 GCA_022664845.1 Lepisma saccharinum | reverse complement strand
TCTGAGTGTCAATAGGAATGTGAAATATGCGATTTTCAGTATTGCGCGTCAGGATGGTTGACGGAAAATCATTACCTTTGTGTTAAAACAATTTAGATTAAACAGAACGGCGTTAAACCAATAACTATCATGTAAGTTGTTTCTTTTTCTTCTACAAGCTATAGCAAACATGTGGTAATATTTTAATATATTTAATATGTAAACAGAAGATGAAATAGTTATACTTTACAAATGATCGAACAAATCAAATAAAATAATAAAACCGAAAAAAAAATTAAATACAAAGTTGTTCTTATGCCAACATTCTTTGAATATTACGCAAAAAGCGCGCGAGCCAACTCCGTTCTTAACAAACAATAATTGTTTTTGAACGGAAGTTTGTACGAAGAAAGTTCTATTTTTTTATTTTGCTTTGCTTGCAGCCATTTATTTGAGCCAAAATATTAAAGTGGTTAGGTTCCAATATATTCACGTACAGATTCTGGTCATCAGCTGATCCAAACAGTAAACCAAATAATAATACGCAAAGGATAAGGGGGAATTGGGATAATGCACACATTACTGTAACTGTTCCATCAATGTGTACTCCAGCGATGAAGTCCCTCAATGAACACTCCTTGTTGTTCTCTGGTTTAATAAAGAAACCATTCGCATCGTCCGAGAATGCAAATGCACACTCCCATTGGTTCACATTGCACGTGAAACTGGTTACAATTATACACACGCACACCAACTGTCGTTTTTATATTTTGTTCAGACAACTAACTCCAAAGTATTTCTCAAAGTACGGAACTAAAACCACCAGTTATCATTGAGACATGTCATGTGCTCGAAATCGTTTCTACTGCACTGTCACTTAAGTTTGCACATTATGTATTTATCCACGCAGCACAACACAATCCAACATGTTTGAATATAAAAGCACAAGTCATACTTCGAATTTTGACTATGGTGAAGCACTGTTCAGTTTTCTTAACTACTTGTGCATAGCCTAATATTTAAACAAGTTGAAAGAAAAATATCAACTCAAGTTAACTCCGCAAATACTTGTTCTTAATTTAGTTAGCTACTGTCACCAACAAGGGCATTCGAGCAATGTATTCCTCCGCTGGACGAGCGTTCGTTTTCCGTTTTCTGCTATGATCAATATTAGTTTTCTAGTCCAGAGTTAACAAATTTCAAATATACTTCAAAAACACATTTTCGCCTTCAGCACGTCGATCTGGACGACTAGGACATGTTTGTATAACAATATTGAACATGCAGAAATACCAAGTTCGTGGTTTGCAAACTACAAATCCGCGCAAACTGGAGATACGAACGATGAGGTGTTCGCAACTTAACATCAAAGTTGCTACTGTTTCTCTTCTCGATCACCGGGCAGTAGGAAACCTAGTTTACCCATAGGGATTTGCGCGATAAATAAGATTTATCACGTAATTGTCCTTGAAGTTCATATGAACAATAAACATACAATATAAATCGACCTTATAAGCATTCATAGAGTAAGAAAGAACTATAATACGTCATCACGTATATCTGAACATATTACCAAATAAGGATAATAGAATGATGCAGAAACGACTGTTGATATCTAGGCTGGTGTCTACAAGTCGGGATAGATTTCAACGTTGCGTCAGATTATAGATTTTCCCGTCTTTGAACACAAGGAAAACTTGAGAAAGTAAAGAAATTTCTAGCAAAATCTATTGAACGCATTACAAAGAAAATTATTTTTTTTATAATGTCTAATTTAAAATGTCTGAAAATAGTTAAATTATCACAAGAAAATTTTAATTACCAATGACAAACAAGATACATTCCCATATTATTCTTTGATTAAAATATATAGCTAGAGCAAGGAAACTTTAGATAGATAATTAATATATATATCACAACCATATTCAATCCACTAGTGGATGAGACCTCTCCCCGAAGGAAGGAGTTGGTCTACTGCTCCCACGCTGACCAGACGTGTTGGGAGAGGAGAGTCGAAGCTCTCATTGTGATCGCCACTGTCTTTAATTCACAGCAGCTCCCGAATTGTCCTCACGATGCTATATATATTCATCAAAGTTAAATATTTATGTTTAATTTTTTATAAATGCATATGGATTCCGATTACAGGAGGGCGCCAAATGTAGGTAGGAATAGGGAACTGTAAATTTTGACTCCTTCGAAGGGGTGCCAAAATTGGAATTTGCTACCCTTGCAAAAATACAAGCTGCGGCTCTTTAATTCTAACCCACCATATAACAGCATTTTGCTATCCTCCAAATATTGTGCAGTATTTTCATAGGTATTGAAAGTCGCACACTGACCGTAAACAGAGAGTCAAGAACTAAGCACACTATGTTCACGATCTACACAAATCTATTGTGATTAGAAAAAGTTTAAATAATTTTTTTGTTTAGCATTTGACTCTAATGCATAGAAAGGAAATTTACTTTCCATCAAATATTCTTAATTTAACGAATACTGGCTGATAAGGCTTTTACACTCAACTTTACTGAAAAAAACAAGAACAAACAGCAAGCGTTACAGTTTCAATGTTCTACCTACGTCTTTCTCAGACGAAATACTAATCACCACTGAAATATTCTGCAGTGTATAGTACTTTTTATATATGGAGCGTCAAGAACTGACTTAATTATGCACTCGATTTTTATAATGCTTGCCAGACCATAAGAAGCAGAGCAATATGTCAATATAGATAAGAAGGAATCTTAATATTTCATGTAAAAAAAATTAAATTCCTACATTTTAGCTGAATAATTCAATGCTAAAATATCTTAGCTATTTTTGTGCATTTTTAAATAAGCCCAAAACAGAAACTCATTACACATTTGTACTAATGAATGATTAATTTTTTTATAGAGCCATTCAGCGCCAATCACCAAGCGCCTCCTTGGCGACCTTCTGACATTTGAATGATTTTCTTTCTGCAAGTAATATACAGTAGGTCAAGTTAGAAAGAAATGCACAACATCTTTTTTTGTACTTTTTTCCATTCCTAAAGATATATGATGTCAAATATAGGTAGAAAATCATGATATTTTCTATTCGCGACTGTCAATTATCTGTCACAATGGAATGTTTCCCTTCTTCGAATGACACGTTCAATTGTTATGAACGTTCTAAACGAGATAGTGAGCTTCTAAGGAAGGGACCCACAGTTTGATAAAATAGACTCGGTGACCCGTTTCAGCTCTGGTTCCCAAAATTAAGTATAAGTGCGATATTCTACTATTCAATCGTAGGGTAGCGCAGAACCATTCCAATAAATGAGCTATATCGATCAGAAAGAATATGCAAGAGAATACCGTCATGGTTTCTGAGGCTTTTTCCCCCAATGGTACTTCAGTCGATTGAGTGAGAACTGGTGAAACAGTCTCGCAAAGTACAATCGTATTAACCTGCTTTCCTCCTGGTTGACGTAGGTTCTCGGTTCGAATCCAGCCACAGACAAGTGCGAAGTTTCTCAACGTGCATTAAAACGAGAGAATAGGACACATAATGAATTAAAACAGTATGTAATGAAGCTCACATTTTTTTCTAAAACTCCTGTAAAAATATAGGCTATTCCGTTTACTCTCTGTAAAATGTGCTGTCCGCTTTTCCGATAGCGATCAGCATAGATTTTCGACAGCGTTCGGCGTCGATCTCAAAATTGTTTCATAGTGATTGGTATTTGATAACATCGATCGAAATCGCAAATCGCGTGATATTGATATCGGCCGATATCAATGATCTACTGCGGGACAAGACAGCGACTGGGCAATGTTCATATGTGTTAAACATGATGTTTTCTGTTTCTAGCGCTCATTATAATGTAAACAAGTTAGCGCTGCGATTGTAGTAATAATTGTAAAGGCTACGTTGATAACATCGAAGACACACATGCCTTACTTTCTTTAAAATCAGCACAGAACGTGGCAACTGAGTACAAAATTTTTCTATTTGTCGAATAATGTTTATGCGAAGTTTGACGGGATACGTCTAACAATATGCAAGCAAATTGTAAAATTTAATGTCATATATTAAACGTGGTTGGCAAAACTGACCCGCTGTACCAACCAAGGGGCTTCACAGTGGGACTGAATTCCCAAAACGTGGCCAAAAACTAAGAAAACGATTATAACACGTGAAATATTGTTTATTATGTTTTGATGAGTCAAAATGGTGAAAGGCAACAAATGGCATAGTTATTGTAATAAAACAAGTTATTTATGACATATAAAGATCGTTTAGAAATCACTGTCGCGACTTGAAGTGATATCTAAAAATACATCAGGAAGAAAGTGTTTATGTTTTCTGTAAGGTGGAGGGACGAGACTTAAAGTGAATCAGGGAACCTAATAGAAAATGGACAATGTCTTCATTTGAGGAGGACCGAATTTTTGTTTTTATGAAATGAGTTAGCCTGAAACACTTCAAGTCTTTATTTCTACATTCCCTAGTGTCTCCTGGTAATTGGTTTGTCCAGATCGACGTGCTGAAAGCGATAATGTGTTTTCGAAGTGTATTTGAAATTTGTTAACTCTGGACTCGAAAAGCAATATGCACGGTGATGTTGATCATAGTGGAAAACTGTAAACGAACGCTCGACCAGCGGAGGAATACATTGCTCGGATGCCCGTGCTGGTGACAGTAGCTAACGTTATGAAGCACAAGTAGTTGCGGTAGTTTAACATTGAAACTTCAGTTGATATTTTTCTTTTAACTTGTTTAAATGTTAGGCTATGCACAAATAGTTAAGAAAATTGAACAGTGCTTCACCATAGTCCCACCCTCGGTGCGCCGTTACTGCTGGTCAGGATGGTCGTCCACTGGTATCGAATCCAAGACCTCTCGAATGAAAAGCCAAATCTTTACTAACTGAACTGCGTTCACTCGGTTTCTTTTGCTCAAGACATAATGGTATTTATAATAACTTTTTTCTAACAACAAAGCAATTTCGATCACAGCACGGTTTCTTGAATGGTGCTATCTCCTAACTGAATTTACTTTTCTATAGAAATTTTCACTTAAAATAATTTATCACTCGCTCGCCAGTAGGGTGGGCCGATTCTTTCTTCAGATATTGGGGTTCGAGTTGTCATCAAAAGTTGTGCATTGGTACAAAATAAAGCCATGCAAAATATGGCCGTCTTAAAACAATATTTAACCTGACCTCTGAACCCCTAAAGGGCCCATTTTTTTTTCAAAACCAAGAATAAAAATATTATACTAGCTTCCAAATTTGGGGGTTCGAGTAGTTATGAAAAGTTGTGAATTGGTGCAAAATTTAGCCATTTTAAATGTGGCCACTCTTGGCCGTCAAGCATTTTTGGCCTTTTTAAAACTAAAATGTTCGCGGGCTCCGGGACGCGGCTAGATATATTATGATCCGGCTGTGTTTCGGTGAAGAAACGTAACCTAATTCTTCAACTTTGGACGCTTTCCAAACGAAAATTTCTAAAAAAAAAAAAAGAAAAAAAAAAGCCGTTTCGAATGCTTCCGATTTTTTTAATAAGCTATAGAATGTTATGCTTGTTCGCTGAAACAGAGCCAGGTCATAAAATATCTAACGGGGCACCGGATCCCGTGAAAATATGTTTGAGAACGACCGAAAATGCTTGACGGCCAAGGAAGGCCACATTTGACATGGTAAAGTTTCGTACCAATGAACAACTTTTCATATTTGCTCGAACCCTAAAATGTGGAAACTGGTATAATATTTTTATTTTTTGCTTTGCAAAAAAAATGGGCCTTTTAGGGGTCCAGAGGCCCGGTTAAATATTGCTTTAGAGCGGCCATATTTGCCATGGTTTTATTTTTTTTACCAATTCACTACCTTTGATGACAATTCGAACCCCAAAATCTGAAAAATAAAAATAGCCCACCCTAATGCCCAGGTTGTCGCTTAAGCGCTCGCTTTGTTGCACGCTGGAAGTAGATATACTAATTGTGTTTAAATGACGGATGATAAGCATTTTGCGGGCACTAATTTTTGGCATAAGATCAAACATTAGTGCTGCACAACTTTAGCCTGAAGAGAAATTAAAGTATCAATGGGGAGGTATAATATAAAAAATGTTTATATCTCCTTAAGGGAAATAGAACTAATTTTATTTCAATGCAGAGCGATGAGCACTATTTGAGCACATTTTTTGGCGTTGATTTGAAAGTTGTTGTTGCAACCCACTACTAACTGTTGAGTGGGTAGGGCAGCGTGAACACAACCCCACCCGGAAATATTCTTAATTTTCAGCTTTTCCGTAACAGTACATTTTTTTTTCTAATTTGTTTTTAGTGAGTACTAATTTTTGGCGGGTATTAGAAAATTAGTGCTGAAATTGGTGGGGCCAGCTTCATTGAGGTGGTCTAACGTATTCATTACATAATGCATTGTTGCAATTGTTAGTGATATTTCTAGACAATACACGGACCGAATAGTACGCATATTATATATTTTCACAGTTTCGAAACGAAAATTATCAGCAAGAACTGAAGAAAATGTGTAAAGATGAAATAGATTCCTCTTGCCTTTCGAAATACAGTAATTGCAGCTTGGAATTCAGTAAATCAAGTATTTAATGTGGCTAACATAATTTAATGTTTTCATTAAATAATGTATTAATATAATAGTTCTGGGCAATGGTTATCAAGAAAATGAATACTGTAACTACAATGCGATGTCATGGTGTTGAAAGTGAGACGGTACACCGAAGGGCACCGATTTCTGTGTAACTTCGGGGGGGGGGGGGGGCTCGTTCAGATAATTTTGTTGTCAGCTAAGGGTATAAGAAGGCATATATCATACAAATTCCATTCAGATTTTGCCAGATATTGTATATTCATAAAAAAAACGTATATAATAGTATACATATAGTCATTATGAAGGTTTCCCCAGGTCCAGCTATTACAGAATTTAACTATGTTTGTATAACGTTAAAAAAAAACACTAAAACATATTATGTTCTAACTAATAAGAACAAAGTTTCTGCTGTTGCTAGAAATTAAACTTGGGAAATAACAGAAAGTGATGCTAGTCTATGCAGGAGTTATTCAGCTTTTCCAAATGTGGTTCTCTTTCTGTCCGGCTCCCCCTTCCGCCATTCTACTGCTTTATTGGACAAACACGGTATTGTTTTTCTTCTTTTAATTCTTGGTTCTCTATCTCAACAGGTATGGTCCAAGAAGCATTTGTCTCACCTACAGTGAGAAAAAAATATTTGGACAAGTTGAACAAAGAGGAAACAGACTGATCACACGCAAAACGTGGTCCATTTCGAAATCGCTTGCCCTTTTATGATAATTTGGATACGTTAGAAAGAATGCTATAGAAATAACTACCACTCGATACACCTGTAAGGTAAAAGGCAACGAAAGAGTGCCAACTACGTAAATTCGTCGCACAAATGTATTTGGACAACCCCATACTACTCTCGAAAGAAATGTATTAGGTACTCTATTGAGTACAGAAGCACTCTGCGCGGTGTATTGAAGCAATTCACACCGTGTCAGGCATAAAGAAGCAGCATGGGGAACAAAGTGAGTTGATCAACATTGGAACTACTCATTTTAATTTGAAATTACGTGCGAAAGGTAAAAGGTACTGAGACATAGCCAAGCTTGTTGGAAAGTCATGCTCTAGCGTTGGATATCATAAAGAAACATAAACTAGAATAATTGTTGGGGATTCGTTATGGCCAACTAAGGAAACTAACTGCCAGAAATGAAACTTACATTCTTCATTCTGTGAACAAAACTCAAAGAATTAGTGATAAAGATTTGGTAACTTCACTTCCTTGGGTATGCAAGTTAATGTTACGGATGTGATGATGTGAACAAAAAATTGGAATTCAGAAGATGTGTAGCCAGAAACAAAACACACATATCCCAAGAAAGCAGAAATAAGAAGTTTTAATTTAAAAAGAATATAAATATGAGTGCATGGTATTTGGAAAAAGTTTTTTTTTTTTTAATGTGACGAAGATAAACTTGTATTGTAGTAATGGATATCAGGACGTGTGGCGAAATAAGAATGAAGCTTACAGAAAGCAGAACACTGCTTGAAATGGTAAAAATGTTGGAGGGTCTGTTATGATTTGGGTTTGTGTAATTACTAATGGAGTGGCCAGTATTCATACCCTGGATGCACACCTTCTAAATCCCAATTTTTTAAATGAATTTTGTATTGTTTGTAGGCGAGTGAAGTAGCCAAATCTTTAGCATAAATTGTTTTGTTTGAGTTCTATTCACAGAATGAACAATGTAGGTTTCATTTCGCGTAGTTACTTTTTTCTTGGTTGGCCAGAATGGATTCTATTCCGCAATAATTGCTCTGTTTTATGTTTATAATGTATCCAACGGTAAAGCATGGCTTGCAAACAAGTTTGACTTTCCTGACGCGGTGTGGATTGCTTCAATACACTACGTAGACTGCTCTTCTACACAAAAGGATGCCTAGAACATTTATTTCGAGAGTAGTCTTGGGTTGTCCAAATACTTTTTTCGCAATTAATTTATGTAGTCCTCCCTCTCTCGTTGCCTGTTACCTTACAGGTGTATCAAGAGGTAGTTAGTTCTATAGTATTCTATCTCAGGTATCCAAATTATTAGAAAAGGGCAAAGGATTTCGAAATAGTTCGTGTTTTACGTGTGATACAGTCTGTTTTTCCTCTTTGTTGAACTTGTGCAAATACTTTTCTTACCCACAGTATATAGTTTCATTATTCATGTGTTGTATTAGAAACTCAAAATTACGGTATTAACGGTAAACAATAATTGCATCCAAACAGCAGTTTGACGGATATATTTCCTAGTGCAGTCTACTTTTGTGTTAGGTGTTCTTGTCGCTTACTTTCCTTGTATATTTTTCTTTTTCTTAAATTATGTTTGTATATGACAAAAATCAGAACAAATGGTCCTTAACCCTGGGAACGCCAAGATGTCATTTTCGACCAATGTATATTTCTCGTATCAAATAAAGTACTTGTTCAAAATCAAGGTATTTTAGAGTATGGGTGTATTCATTGTATTCTATAGTAGATACTACAAAATAATGACAAATAGAGAAAAATAAATACATCAATTAATACATTAACCTTGTAACCATTTTCATGGCTGCACAAAATTGAAGGTTTCGTACTTATTTACACATATAAAATACTACATGTAAAATTACCAGAATCAAACTACCTTACTCTCTCACTCCCACATGTACAGCACACCGTCTCTGTTGTATTCTGATTCTTGCAAATGAAGCGATTGCATTGCTGACAGTATGCGGAGTACTTGTCTTTACCACTACAGAAGCAGCATTGTCCACGTTTCTTCGCTCCTTGATTGAGAAATTATAAAGTGTAGGTCGTTTGGAAAGAGACGTGTGATCATTAGAACCGACAACAACTTGTTATTTTAATATAAAATTATATTTAAAAAGAGTTACACACAACGTCAAGTTGGGTCAAATTGACTCATACTTGATTTTCTTAAATTATACACAATAAATACATGGGTTTAACGTCATTTTCTACCATAATATTTTTGGACACGTACGTGAAGAATACACAGAATTTCACTCTTCCATTCAATGACTAATGGACAAGAATAATAATATGACTGTATGGGTCATTTATGACCCGATCTTGGCGTTCCGAGCGTTAAACGACAGAAAATACGTTTTCATTTTTTCTTTTCTCTAAATGGTCTTTATCAATGTTACGCACGAAACTCCAGTAACAACACAAGCAATGCACGAATTAACTCCTTTAGCCAGGTGAGGAGTATTATACGTGATGTAATTTATATAAGTACTGTATTACGCGGTTTCAGGGAGGAATTTATCAATGAAATAGATTTTCCAATGGGAGATAAGCTTAGTAGAAAGAAAAAACGAATCACGATGTACTGTAAAAATATGAGAACCGACTTCACCTATGGGGGGCCCAGTTCAACTTTGGGGGAGGCGCATGGCCCCCCAAGCCCCCCGGGATCGGCGCCCTTGGGTACACCATGTATCTGTTTATGCCTTTATTCATAAGTGTGCTTGATTCAGATGTTCAATTTTACAATTTCACTACTTAAAAGTCATAAAATCACGATTTGCTTGGAGCCACTGCCGTTGTCCTAACTCGAGCAGTGGCGTAAACATATGGAGGTGTCGAAGCAGCTTGTTCGGGTTTGCCTGCAGCCAAATCAAGTCGCAGAATACTACAACTATTTTGGTATGGTAATGTGAATGAGACTGCCGGGCATTGGTTCGAGACATTGAGGTCGGGAGATTTGTCTTTGTAGGACGAACTCAGAGGATCAAGAAACCCTGAAGGATGCCATAGAGTAAGATAGCAGCCAATTATGTGGTGTCCTCCACGAAGTTGTCAGATTTCTGATGAAGCATTCAAACTTCATCTGCACGGCATAGGGAAGGCGTACAAGTTGAGCAAGTTGATACCCACACTGTCGGAAGCCAACAAGAACAAACGAATGGCAGCCTGTATGATGTTGTTGTTTTCTCGGTACCGAAACACACCCATACTCAATCGAGTGTTAACCAGTGACGACGTTTGATCTTGTATGAGAGTTGGAAGTGTATCCGACATTGGTTGTCGCCACGGGACCCTATGCCTCACACTACAAGACCACCTCTACGCCCACGCAAGTTCATGCTCTGTATCTCGTGCACTTTATCCGGGCCAAATTATCCCTGTGAGTTTGTACTTGCAGCAGTTGGAAAGTGTGCAACAATCACTGCGATAAAATGAGCCAGCAATCGTGAATCACATATGTACGATACTAGTCGTTGCCCACAATGCCAGTTCGCATGTGACGAGTGACCAGGAATCCATACAGCGAATTAGCTGGAGGACACTGTCTCACGCACCGCACTCCCCGTACCTTTCACCAACTATTATCACGCCCTCAGTTTCCTGAACCTTTATGAAAAATCCTTTGCCAGTGATGAAGCCATGTGTCAGGCACTCACAACGTTCTTTAAATTCAAGATTCTTCCTAGTTTTGTGCTTATTTCATAGCTGCAGGAAGGTTAGTAAAAGGTGCTGAGTGCCATTGAGGATACTTTTAGGACTAACTGTAAGTTATATTTTCTGTATGTCTTTCAGCTTGTATCAAAAACGGTAAGATCTTTTTTGGTGAGCTTCAGTTTTGGTAAGATCACCTCGTGTCGGTTGTCGAGAATATGTTAAGCGCTACCTCCACATACGCCATGCGTCGTACACGGCTCGTGGGCATTGCACAGGGCTGCCTTATTTTTACCATGTACAACTTGCAAAGTGCGTCTATGACTTGGAAATGAAAAAAATGCCTTCCGTATTATCACTGTTGTTCAGGTGTAGTGGTACAAAAAACAAACTACCGCTTTCATACAAAAACTACTATAATGTAGGGCAAAATTTGAACAAAATTAGAAATCACCTAATACAGTAATAAGTATGTACCACTTTTTGTATCCAATAATAGGAACATTACAGTTCTGAGATTCACAGGGATTTCTTTCCTCTGGACAAGAAAGAGTTAAGACAATAGCATATTTCGGAACTCGATAAATAGACCCCAACCTATTCGTAATGAATGATTAATTTCCTACGTAGCGGTATGACAAAATTTCACTCGTATTGTATTTATAATATATTCTAAGACATAAAATGAGTCAAAAACATTGACAAATTCTAAACGAGAAATAGAATGTTTTTGATTTTTTACAGCATTTTTTCTGCAAAATAACATTTTAAGAAAGCTCTAAATAGGATTAGAATGATTGTCATTCCTAGGATTTTGAATTTATTTTAAGGCATTTAGGCAACTATGGCTCAGGCGTATGTATGATGATGGGATGAATTGTTGGAATGAATAAAGTAGGAGAAAACGGGAGCACTTCGAGAAAACCCACGCACACGGTGTTTGTCCATCACAAAGCCCATATAGCATGAGCAGGGATCGATCCGACGACCTCTAGCACCATATATATATTAGGGGGGTCGAAAAAATCGAAAGTTTGAGAACCCTTTTGCGGTAGTGCGGAAAAGTTGTACCTACATCTAAATATTTAATGTGCGAAATTTCAGAATCCTGGGATAATATCTTCTGTTCTGGCACGGGCCCTAAAGACTCGAAAATTTGGTTAATAAAAGAGAAAAACCTAAAATTTTGTAATTTTCAAAAAATCATAATGCCTTCCGCGGTAGTAACGAAAAGTTGTACCTACATCTAATTATTACCTGTGTAAAATATCAGAACTCTGGAATGATATCTTCTGTTTTGGCATGGGGTCTCAAATTCCAAAAATTAGGTGAAAATATCAAAATATTTAACATTTTTTTATATTTTTTAAAAGTATGATATTTATTACAGCGTCTTTCTGGATCAGG
>JAGDQP010059447.1:0-12374 GCA_022664845.1 Lepisma saccharinum | reverse complement strand
TGTTGGCAACACTGACTTCCATAACTGCAGCGCCTAGAAGTATCGTGAAAAAGTGAGAAAATCTTAGGTGGAAATTCCGCCGCGTTTCTATTATTTCTTTTCTGCTCAGAAGATTTGGGCACAACATAAGTATTCAGTCTTTTGGAAAGTGTTTAATTCGAAAGCTTTAATATTTGATTTGCGCTTTTAGCATGCTTTGTGGTCTTTGATATTCGTTCACCTTTCTCTCATACGGAATGGCGTGCGTCTAAAGGTAGGTCACTTGAATTAAATGGCGGACCTGAAAACTAACTTGGCATTGCACGTTCGTAGTGCATGTACAATTTCAAAGCACCAGAAAATGTTATAATAATTTAAAAGGGCAGGAAAATGTTGAAAATGACCAACAGTGAAAGAAAAGGTCTAACCTGTGACCATTAACCCGCCTCACTAATGCTACTCGAGATTGCATATCCGCGAATCATATATAAACGGTTGGAAACAGCAACAACAAAGGAACATTTATTTGGATCGGCATTTAATTCTGTTTTCTTAAAGAAAGATTCGCTTCCGCACATACTCTTCTTGAAATTTCAGTGACCTGCGCACTACACCCTTCCGAATTGTAGGAGAAAGGAAATAACTTGAGTTGAAAATATCCTTTATTTCAAGGAAAAGCACAAAACCGGGACAAAAAAGGTGTCCCGAAAATATTTTCCAGGACAGCTAATTCTTACATTAAAAACCGGGACGTCTGGCAACCCTAGCCTATCCCCCCAAACCCTTGTACCATTTGCGAAAGAAATGGGCAGCTATACCGATACCCAATTTACCTCTAATAGGTGTATTTCAAGATAACTAGCTTTCTTCAAATTCTAACAAATTCACCAAGCGATCAAAGTCATTTCGGCTAGATAATACTATTTTTTTATTATTAGATTTATTTGAAACATCAATAATATGTGTTTTTCAGGATCACAATGACATTGGCCTGTCCAATGGATTTGTCGAGCTATCCCATGGATGAGCAAACCTGTCCCATTCGGATGGCAAGTTGTAAGTATCTGGAAATTGTAAACTATTACTACTTTCATAATTACAATGCTCCCTCTTAAGATAGTTCGTTTTAAAATTAGTTTTGGGTATAATCAAACAATATCGTAGGAAAACAGAATCGTAATTAGTTTAACTTCCCAGTGGTTGTTGATTGTACAGGATAAAATTTTGTACACTCTAACTATTAGCAGTAAATTTCGACAAGAAATGTGAAACTTTGCACAGATTAGATGATAATTGCATGACTATGTAAAAATCCCGCCCCCCCTCTCCTTTTCGGGAAGTTTTAATTAAAGCTATGTACTAGTTACTGTGAGCCTGCTAGATGGACAGTTGTGAACTTTACAGCTAAATCATCGGTTCCTTATTAAATTATTTTATGTTAATATACAAGTAAGTAATTGTGCTCTTATAATTTAATATTGTCCAGACTATTTTAGAACCAAATCTTTTTTGTTTTCTTAGAACTATTTATTTTATGACGCTTGTTTGCAGTAGTATAACATATGTCTGGTTTATATTTCACATTATTAAGTGAATCCGCAAGAGGAAAATAAACTTCTTTGCTTATCCTTTGAGAACGATAAATACTCTGTTTTCCAATTCTGAATATTTTTTAATAAAAGCAGCTTTTTTTTTTTTTTAAAAAAAGAAATTTTTTTCGTTCGTAAGTGTTTTAGTAAGTACAACTTTACGGAGATAATGTTTTACATTCTACCCACAGATGGCTCTGTAATCGCAAATGTTAGCTGTAATGTGCTGCTCTCTGCCACCAACACGTGGTACTAAATGTAGACAGAGATACGATCGTTCATATTGCAAATTTGTAGATTATAAATAGTTAAGCTATAGTGACCGTTGGAAATATTTAATAATATTTATAATAATATTTTTTTCTTTTTAAAAAAAAGAATAATAATATAATTTTATGATCGATTATAAATTGATTTACAATTTTACACACGTAATTCAACTTTCATTCTCAGATGCTCACACAACAGATGATTTGATTCTCCAGTGGAAGACCGGTGACCCGGTACAAGTTTCAATGTCATCAATGGATCCATACCCATTCCAAATGCAAAAATTCGCTGTTGATAATTGCAATTCCAAGACTAGCACAGGTAAGAAGAATGAACTTAAATCTTTCTTTAAAGCCGTATTCACAAATGCTAATGAGAGAAAAAGAAAACACCTTTGACTTCTAATTTCATCATGTGTGTGTGTATGCCCTACCTACTCCACATATGAGAATATACATGGAGACAAATCGACACCTGAGAATTGTGTTGTCATATCTCTATAGAGATGCAAATACAACAAAATAATGCTCAAGCGCCGAAATTATTTTCTATTCTGAACAGGAGTTTCAACGTTCTCTATGTGGGTGCTCTGTACATCATTCCATTATAATCGACGTTTCTGAAATTGTGTATATAATTTGCGTATACACAATGCACAATAAAAACTCTACTATTTTGTATTAAAATATGAGAATCGAATTTGTGCCAAAAAACATAAGAATGACAGAAGAAAAATATGCAAAATCCGAGTTGACAGGTTGACAAATAAGAATCCGACAACCGAGGGACATGAGGACTGCCGGATTTTCGAAAATTCCACAATATATATGATCGCCCTGCTGGCCTAGTGGTTAGCGTTACTGACTGTGATTGAGGGGTCCCGGGTTCGATTCCCGGAATTTTTCCAAGGCGTGTTAGTCTGAACGGTGAACGGTCAGCATCATGATGCAGTTGGGGAGCTGCTATGAATAAAAGACAGTGGCGATCACAGGGAGAGCTTCGGCTCTCCCCTCCCGCCCCGTTTGGTCAGCGTGGGAGCAGTAGACCAATCTCCTCCCTCCGGGAAGAGGACTCATCCAGTAGTAGATTGAATATGGATGTGATTTATTATAAAATCCTGTTTGATATAATCATGTTTGCTTGAAGTACATAACTACAAACCAGAAAGAAAGAGCTGTGTAATGGGAGTTCGAAAAATAGAACTTAAAATTAATTTAATTAAAACAGAAGTAATGTACAATCAACATGCTGAAATGAAGGGAGTACAGATTCAGGGATAGACAATAGGCATAGTTGATGAGTATGTTTATCTAGGGTAGTTGAAACTTCGAATGCCAAGTTGACGGATGAAATAAATAGAAGATGTAAAATGGCGTGGAGTTCGTTTGGAAGACTACACTTTATTTTCAAAAGCAAACTACCAATGTATCTCAAGCGTAAAGTTGATAATCAATGTGTCTTACCTGTAATGATGTACGGTTGTGAAACGTGGACATTAAATGCGCAAACGACTCAAAGATTAAGTCATACAAAGAGCAATGCGTGCTAGGAATAACTAGGCGGGATAGGACGATAAATGAATGGATTCGTGCAGTGCTGGATCTAGAAACCTTCATATTGGGGCAAAGTTGAATTTTGCCGCCCTTTTTACCTCTCTTTTACCGCCCTTTCCATCGTTTTTTAGCCAAACAACACGACCCGCCAATGCGACGGTCACAACATTGTCTCGCAAGACGTAGTGTACCTTTGTTATAACCTCTAGAGCCTGTCGTAGCATCGCTATTACTAACTCCAGTTGACCTGCCTATCTGACTTGAATCGCAGTTTTGAATTTTAGAGATCAAAGAAGGTTGTATGGAATAACATAAAAAAAGTCTTAGCGCGCCGGTATTGATATTTTGAACACGTTTAAGAGAATTTCAATGTAATAGGCAATTTATTTACTTCTTTTTTTAGGAGCTTTTATTTTTTGAATTTCAGCTGTTTGCCACCCCCTGACAGCTCTTGCCCTCTTTTGCCTCCCTAGATCCGGCACTGGATTCGCGCACAAACAAAAGTAGAAGATATAATCAGTACTGCGAAAAAGATCAAGTGGATATAGACCAGTCACACAGCTAGACACACAGATGGAAAATGAGCGACGAATGTACTACATTGGATTCCTAGAGAAAAGAAACGACCGAGACGACATTCAAATTCAAGATGGGTAGATGAAACCAAGCGTTTTTCAGGAGCTAAATGGATGAGGATAGCAGCAGACCAAGATATGTGGAAAGAAAAGGGGACGCCTTCATCCAGTAGTGGATAGAAAACGGCTGAATATGACGATGATCTTAGAGACTAAAATAAGGTGAATGTTAATTGGGTGTACTTTCCATAGGCGTTGTTTGCTAATGTAAAAGAATCCACATGTTTCCTTAAGTTGAGTCTTAGATGTGGAAGATGACATAGAAATTAGAATTCAATAAACATTTATTTATTAGTGGATACCCCCATTGTTTCGTCTGGTAGTATGATTTATTTTAATCATGGTTATATAGCATATAAGTTACGATAAGGTGTACTTTAGTGATTCCCTGTTTTCCTTTACGTTATGAATTAGGCCATACTAATTAACATTGATCTCCCCAACTTGCTCTCCAAGATAGTAGAATCAAGGTTCATAGACTACAATTTGGTATTACTACTACTGCTTTCATATATGTTACACCAGAGTACATAACAGAACTATGAAGCCTTACCTATGCTTCATATGTCGGCAAACTGGGCACAGTCAATGCTTATGTTGTATTGACTTTTGAGAAGTATATTCGTTATTCAATAATCTATCAGTACATACATCCTACGTAGGCCCGAGTAATTGGAAAGGAAACAACACCGCTCTGGAAGATACGTCGCAACGAATCAAAGTATCTTAAGTCTATAAAGCTGTTCATGGGTAATCTAGATCCTGTTTGATCCCGCGTGGATTTTAACACTTAAATATAACCTGAAATCAAACATAAGCATTTTTATTATCTAAACCCTTAACTAATGAGTGTCCATTCGTATATCTATCAAATGTACGAAAATTTGGTAAGTACCACTCCTCTTCTAAATAATTAACATTTAATGCATTTTTTTTAAGAAATTAAATTGAGTCTAGTTTCCATGGAAGTCGTAAGAGTTTAAAAATCCCAATGTGGTTGAAACGCTAAGCTTATTCCTCAACATGAAATTGTCAAGTTCAGCTGATTTCGGTTAAAAAATTCCTTCGTTATGCTCGAATATCTGTTTAATAATTGAACCTCGTTACTATGGAAACTGTAAATAGCGTAGCAATACCATGGGCAGATTTATGGCTGGGGTGGGGCATGAGGGACGTTGCCCCCCCGGTCATTTCAGAATGACCATAAATGTTTCATTCTAAACGATAGCTTTTAAAGTGATTGCCTCCTTCCCAGGGTCTATCTACTAAATCCGCCCATGAACAGTACGCTAGTGTAAATAGAGTAGCTGTATTGTAACTAAACAAATTCTATTACAATCAAAGACTTAATGGAAGATCCCTATATGTAATGGACTTGAATGGAACTTTGCAGTAATGAAACGGTAGCAAGTTTGAAAAAATTCTGGGATTTTCCACTGTATCGCCATACAGGGTTTGATTGGAATCGGTCGAGTCCTTCTTATGCGGCAGTGAAAACGTGTTTTGGTTGAAGTGTCGTAACCATAGGAAACATATAGTCTATCAACAATCAGAAATATCCAGTACAGCCGCTATTTTTTCTTCTTTCTCTCCATTTTTCACACCTACGCAGGATCGACATTTCTGATGAGTCTTCTCTACAAAGCCTTGTCCTGAACTTCTTCCCTTGACAGAACCGAGATTCTTCTTAACACTATCCATCCATATCCTTCTTGGCCTTCCTCTACCTCTCTTACCCTCCACTTCTATTACCATCACTCTTCTGACTACACAGTAATTTGTTCTTATCATCACTGAAGTCTTTTTTCTTGTATCTTCTTAGATATCTCTACAACTTTAATTGTTCCTCTTACTCTCACATTTCTCACTCTGTCTCTTCTTGTTCTCCCACACATCCAGCGTAGCATTCTCATTTCGGTAACATCTAATCTCTTTTCCTGTGTATGACAACAACTACTACCGTATACGCTCCCGTAATGTCCACATATTTGTTTACTAAAATTGCGACGCTAAAATACGGGTACAGACTTTACAGGGGGCGTTCAGAAAACCGCGCATATTTTTTTCGTCATTGGTTTTCTATATAAATTGCATTTTGAACCTTTTATGTAATACCGGTAATTAATGGAATGAAAATCAAATGAAGATTAGACTGCCGACATTATGTGGGTCACTTTTCTCTTTACAAATTTTAGCTCTTACTTTCGGGTGGGGATATTACGTGAGAGCGGACATTACGCAAGCCTATACGATAATATGAGAAAATTGGTGATTACCAGTCCAGAAGCGTCAAATTATTCCTACGGCGTGCTCCAATATGTGTTTAATAATGTAATCTCTTTATCCAATGAAATGGTAGTAAAGTGAATATTCTGGTACATCAAAACATAGAAGGTTTATCAGCATATCAATTTTGGTGAGTATAGGTCGAAACGTTTTTATTTGAAATGTGATTTTTTTCAGTGTACCGTTACTATGGAAACAACGCAACTAATCAAATTCAAAATCATTCATAAACTTGGTGCGGCTTGAGCACTATCTGCCTGTAAAATTTCAATGTCATCGGTGCAACGACCTACGTATGATGAGTGTTTAAAAAGTACATAAGTAAACTCTGGTTCGCTAAACTCAATACGATAACTTACAAAAAGGTTTCAAGTTCTTGTTGATTGATGATTCAAGTCGCACTAAGTTAAGATGTCGTGTTTCGCGTTTTTACTTCGACTATTAACATACCTTTCTCGTATTATCTTCAATACCACGTCCTAGAAAAAAGACGTAACCTTTGGGTGGAAACTAGGAATTCAGCCAGAAACGAAATGGTATTCTGATCTTTAACGATATTCTGTTAAACATATTTGGAGAGATATAGGAGTCGACTACAGAAACCAAGAGATACGAGTGACATCGTTGAACAAAAACATTTGAGGTAATCTTTTATATATAACCCGAAATATATGTGACACACTCTGTGCATTGACACATTAAGATCGAATATTCCATTGTACAAAATATGACAGTTTGTGTCACATATATTTCGGGTTATATATAAAAGATGACCTCAAACGTTTTTGTTCAACGATGTCACTCGTATCAATTGGCTTCTGAAGTCGACATATGACTTTTGTTTTCGTTATAAGACTTAAACCGTTTTGGTTTGAAATCTTCTCAGCTATTCACGTGTTAGAGTTGTACACCGTCGAGAGTAAGCTAATACTTTCCTATTCTTGCAGGAGAATACAGCTGTCTTCGAGTTGCTCTGTTCTTCAGACGACTGGTGAAGAACTATTTACTCAATCTATACTTACCTCTTGGTCTACTGGCCATGGTATCTTGGATTGTCTTTTGGCTGAAGACACAAGCAACAAGTACACGTGTCATCATCGCGGTGATTGTGTTCTTATCGACAGTGTTTGAGAGTTCACGAGTGACCTCTGCTTCACCTCCATCCTCTGACACAAAGGCCATTGATGCATGGTCTAATTGGATGTTGCTCTTTGTGTTCATGGCTTTGCTGGAGGTTGTGGTGGTGATTCTTATAGGAGATAGGAAACAGTTGATTCGATCAGATATTGAAGCCGAAGATGGGAATGCTGTTGCTATGGTAAGTTCAAAATGGGAAGACTATTGTAGCTTAGGAGTAACTTGGAGTATTATGCAGTATCCTAACCGGTTCTTTTTCACTTCCAGTATTGGTTTTCTTTAATCTTTCTAGTATTTCTTTATTTCCAACTTTCCTTCACCTGTTCCTTATCACACAATACATTAAACAGGACATTTCATCAACTTCTTGCTCTTCTCTTTGGCATCAGTCTACACCAATTCTTCTTCTTCTTTTCCCAAATGAATGTACGTTTTATCATTGTTATTGACACTTTTATTTCTTTTCAATATTTCATACTCTCACTTCCAGTATCTACACTCCTAATATTGCTCTACACTTCTTTCCCAATTGAGATATTTGCTGTAGTTTCTCTTCGTTCTATCAGAATTTGCTTCCTTTTCTTGTGACTCCTTATTTGATAATCCTCATCATTTCTTCTCAGCTTTACCATCTTGTCTCTCATTGTTTTCACGAAGAAAAATGTTCTTTGCAATTCTAAATATGATGGACCACGCGCGCGCCATCTTGCAGGTATCGTCCTTATAATTAATGTTATCTTACTTCAATATGATAAATAAATAGGCTTGAGAAAGTTGAAGATCTTTTTGGAGGATATGGAGAAACTTAAAATTAAATCTATCGAATGTTCAGCCAAGTAAATTTAGTTCAGTCATATTAGGTCAAAGAATCTCTAACTGGAAATAATTTCCTAAAAGTAGATACTTCGCATATGTATAACGCAAGTACCCAGTAACAACATATCAAAAATCAACACTCGTGCATGCTGTGCTACGGCCGCCATCTTGGAAAATGGCGGCCGATTTTAACTTCTTTTTTTATCATATTTCAGTAACCGTTGGAAAATAATAATAATAAAAAAACGATAAAGACAAAAGTTAAAGATTATGAAAATACAAAAAATAAAACCAAAAAGATGTATTTTTTATGATCTTTAACTTTTGTTTCTATCATTTTTTCATATGCCCAACGGTTACCGAGATATGACCCAAAAAAAAGGGGAAAATCGGCCGCCGTTTTCGAAGATGGCGGCCGTAGTACAGCGTGAACGAGTGTTGATTTTTGATATGTTGTTACTGGGTACTAGTGCTTTACATATGCGAATGGTGTTGATGAAACCAATAGTGCAATGTATCGTCCATTTTGGTATTATGATCTAGTCTGTATGGGTTAGTGGGTAAGGCCGCAAACTTATGATAGCACAAAGGAGACACGTGCGTTTGTCTCCTCTGTTCTGCCACATAGACTGTTGATTTCTAGTTTTTATCAGTTTACCAGTCGAATGCTAGAATGGAAAGCCATCGTTACTGCCAGAAGAGATCAAAATATTAGTTCTACGAGAGTATAATGATTAATATCTGTGTTTGTCTAAATCTGGTTTGCAAACAGTTAACATATTCAAACTTCAAAGTGCATTATTTTATTTGATGAATGTTGCAGTTTAAACGTCCATAAATAACTGAATGAACCACGATCAGAACATGTATCTTGGTCTTCCAGAAACCTCGATTTGAATCCATGATTTGCTATATCAAGGAAAATATTTATAATCTTTCTCTTCCATGCAAATTATAACGATGTACAAGAGAGAATGTACGGGTGTCGAACGTTGCTAAAGCAGAAGTTTTTACCTAAATATCAGCTAAATGTTCCTGCAAATAGCACAACTATAGAAAATTTATGGACAACGGAGGAGAAGTGAGCATTCTTTACTTGTAAATAACCCTCAACTTTGGTTCTGTGGTTGTTAGTATTCCAATTTAGGAGTGGCTTTAACTCCATTTACTTACGCATTTTCTCAGGCGAGCAGAAAACACACACCTCTGTTCATCTGACTAAAAATACAGACAGACAGATTCCACAAAAGAAAATACCTTTTAACTTTTATAACTAAAACCATCATAAAAGAAAAAAAAATCCTCAAGGAGTTTTACAAATCTAAGAATTACTAATTATTAGTTAACTTAGACGCAACGTAAAATAAACAACTGAAGTAGTCCGAGGAACAAAAATCTAAAGTGCGCCAATATTTTTATAGGTTATTAATACACTATTCCTTATTTATCTTTCACAAACGTAATACGCTTTCATTTCACAGTTAAAAAACGAATTTGTTTCGAATTCACTCTGTAAGTTCACGATGATCTGTCTTAAAATTTTCAACTTGTATAGAGTAGCTACTGTCCCGCCATCTAATGATATGCTTAAAATTAAAATTAAAAATATGAACTTCATACACGTAAGAATTTCTTAAAAGGTACGCGAAGCGAATTCTATCCTCTATTCCATACTAGAAGAAGTAAGGATTCATTTTTGTCTTAATTCAGGACGAGGGCACTTTTGACGGAAGTAACTGGAACACAAAGGTTAAGTACAGACATTGGAATTTCATTGAGAGTTATGGGGTCATTCCATGCCAAATCAACCACTAAATATACTGTATATATATATATATATATATAGACGTTAGGTTTTACAAAATATGTGATATTTGGTAATTATGTTCTATGCGTCAATATGATCAAAAATACAAAATGTCATGTTTTTGTCACTTTTTGTTTTTGAGTTATAAATTGTTAAAAATAAAAAAAAAATCGACTGATTTTTGACGCGTTTCCAAACCTTAAAAGCCTGAAACTAAAAAAAACAAAAAAAAACTATTTGTTTTTTAGCTAAACTTGCAGTTAAAACTTGACACCATTAATTCCAGAATTTTAAGAGCTGTAATTCCCTATATTACTTGACTATATTAGACCATTCTTTATATTTTTTGAAAATAAAATAAAACTTAAAAAAAAAAAAAAAAAAACTAAAAATCAAATTTATCTCCAGTTTTGTAAATTATTTTTTCTGGTCATTTGATTAATTTCCATAATCATTGGGATCCCTTCGAAATTATATAAAATACTCACGAGAATAGTTCTTGAAAAATATTTCAGTCATAAACAATATTTCAAGCACTTTGCGAAACTATATGGATTTTTATAAACTTCAGTGTAGTCCAAGCCACATTGCTAGATTCACAAACATGAACATTGAAATACATTTTCGATTCAACTGATTCATGTAGATCACTAATGTGTCAAATTTCATGATGGTATTTCAATGGGACCATGTTGTGAAAAAAAATCTAACAGAAGTACACAGCCACTAATGCATAACTTGTATAATTAGCTTAAACGGCAGTACGCATAATGGCTTTTAGCAAAGTAAATTTAATTGGTTAAAATGTGACATACAGTCTCTTCATTTCAGTTCTATTGTAGAACAAACCGAGCCGTTGTAGCTCAGTGGTAGATTATTATCGTAACATTTGGGAGGTCGTGGGTTTGATTTCAGCGGCCGACAATCCTGAGGTTTTTCCAGGGTTTTACCTCCGTTACACCAGGCAAATGCGGAGATGGCACCTTCAACATAGGCACCTTCCCGAATATTCCCGCCACCCTATCCTGACCTAGCCCTAGAAACTAAAGGTCATAAATAGAATTGAAATTAAAAAATATTGTAGAACAAAACTAATGAAAAGTAGTCATTCCAGCCGGATCGCTGTATTTAATAAAATGCAGTACGAATTATTAGTTTGAAACTATTTAGTTATAGGCAAGTGTCTAATAATCTACCTCTGTATTATTATAATAAATTAGTAAATGTGGTAGGTTTATTAGCCTGTAACTAGATAATATCACACCAAAAATTCATACAATCTTTTTGGAAATACAGAGATCTGGCTGGACTGATTACTTTTACATTTTACTACTTTTGTTCTACAATGTTTTTTTAAATTTGAATTCTAGTTTTCGCCTTTAGTCATCTTAGGCTCAGGCCGGGATAGGGTGGGGTCAGTATTCGTGAATGTGTTGGCCTGGACCTATGTTGAAGGTTACATCACTTCATTTGCCTGGTGTGACTGAGGAAAGCCATGGAAAAGCCTCAGTCAGGATTGTCGGCTGGAATCGAACCAACGATCTCCCGACTGCTATACGCCAATGCTCTAGCACTAAGCTCCGGCGGCTCGGTTTGTTCTACAATAGAACTGAAATAAAGGTACTGTATGTCACTTTTTAACTAATTAAATTTACTTTGCTAAAAGCCATTATGCGTACTGCCGTTTAAGCTAATAGACCACAAAAGTCCTCCGTCAGATCCGGATGGTTGCCATGGTAGCCCGCCATGCTTAAGTCTAAACAACAGTGAACAGTGGTTGATTTATGTAGTTTCCTCGATAATTCATCATGGGTATGTGCTTCGTACTAGATTGCAAACATTACAATGAGAGTGAGACGTGTCGCTTTTTCATGTTTCCAAAGGATGAAAACCAGAAAAAGAAATGGAAGAATGCAATTAGGTAAGTAAATCAATTTTATGCAGCATTATTGAACGTAATTTTCAATGCGTTGATATAATTACGAGGATAGTTCATCGAAGTTTGCAGAGCTCGCAATTAAATGAAAAGGAGAAATTATAAGAAGCTTAAACTGAAGTTGCTCATTCGAGCATTTATTCCGAAGTTGATCGTCCGCCTGGTTACGAGCGAACTTTAGGACACGTGAGTAGGGTTATGTAAAACCATTAGAGATTCCATTCGTGAAATACGGCGTAGACATTTAATACACTACCTACTTTAATTTGTTTCAGAAGCGAATATTCTGTGTGCTCTTTTTATTTCACTACCCTTTTGCTTCGAACATGCACTGCTTTAAATTACGTGTTTACAAACATAATTTAT
>JAGDQP010059446.1:0-12374 GCA_022664845.1 Lepisma saccharinum | reverse complement strand
CGCCACACACTGGTACGTTTAATATGCACTTGACGACACAATTGCCATATTGACTTCTTTGAACTTTGGTACATGGCATTGGACACAAGTTCAATATTTATTGCAATACGCAATTTGGCAATTGTGTCGTCAAGTGCATATTAAACGTACCAGTGTGTGGCGAATCCTTAAAAAGGACGTACAACTGTATCCATACAGCTACACGTGGTGCATAAGTTGTTATACCACGATAAGGTTCAACAAACATTGTGTGATTGATTAATCAGTAAAGGTGATGACTTTGTGCAACACCTTTTCACGTCCGACGAAGCTGTTTTCCACCTCAGGGAAACAAAATCCGCAACTGTTGCACGAAGCGCAATTGCACAGTACCAAGGTTATTGTGTGGTATGCAGTGAGACTTGCCTTTGTGATAGGTCCCTATTTTTCTACAACGAACATAATGACACCGTCATAGTCACCGCTGACCGGAACAACACAATGTTACGAGCATTTTTCATTCCCGAAATGAGACTGCTTGGCTTAAGGGACATGTGGATGCAGCAGGATGGTGCCACCAGTCATACTGCAGTAGTATCAATGACAACCCTTCGACGACACTTCCCGGGACGCCTCATCTCCAGATTCGGTGATATCCATTGGCCACCCAGATCTCCCGATCTAACTCCACCGGACTATTTCGTGTAGGGTTATCTAAAGGAGAAGGTGTATACCACAAAGCCCACTATCATCAATGAACTGAAGGATAGCATCCGAAGGGAGATAGCAGCCATCCTTACCGAAACCCTGCGTCAAACTATGCTGAACATGATTGTAAAGGCCAAAGAATGTTCTCGTCAAAGTGGTTCCCATCTAAGGGATGTAATCTTCAAACACTGAACACAGTGCTTTGGCAATGTGTTCCACATAGTTGGTAATAACCGTTGTATACAACACGATCCACAAATGCATTTTAAATGTGTCTCATCAATATGGCCCAACTTGTACATCCCTTTCTGGGATACTGGAAACTTTGTGCCCGATGGGTGCTGCGTAAGCTGACGCCTGACATGAAACTAAACAGAAAGGACATTTGCAAACAGTTGCTTCAGCGCCAAGAAAGCCAGGGTCTTTAAGAACATTCTCACAGGTAATGAAAGTTGGGTACACCATTTTGAATCTGAAAACAAGAGAACCTCCATTGAGTATCGCCACAAAGGATCGTCTGCACTAAAACTTTAAGGCTGTAGCATATTCTGGTAAAGTCATTCTGACAGACTTACGGGACTTTTATGGTGTAGTGCACATGAAATTCATGCCTACGGGGACGACCATCAAGTCTGATATGTACTATAACACAACAATCAAAGCATGGATTCGACGAATTTATCCACAAATAGAGTCTCTCCTTCAACATGGCAATACTCACCCTCACACTGGTGCAATGACAATTTCAACGATCCAGCGCCTTGGTTTCACTATCCTACCTCATTCTGCATACAGGTCAGATCTCGCCCCACCAGATTTTCATCCTTTCCCGAAACTTAAGGAACACCTTAGAGGCCTTCATTTTTAATCGGACGATGAAGTGAAGGAGAAAGTGTGGCTGTGTTTCCGTCGTTAGGATGAACAAATTTTACACTGACGGCATTAAGAAACTGATCATACGTTGGCAGAACTGTGTTGACCGCCATGGCAATTATATGGAGAAATAATTATTGGATGTTGAAGAATAATGCCTCGGTAATTTATCTGCTTTTGTTTTATACCGATAACTTCAACCGTTTTCTCCCCCAAAAATAGGAGGCATTACTTTTCAGCACGCGTTCATATAAGACGTTCAAAACGAAAGTGTCCATTTATGCCGTAAAATCAAGTTCTTCAGTTATGTTGTCGAAGATGGGAAAATGATGATTGATTCTGGCCGAATATCAGTCATCCAAAACCTAAGAATATTCGTGAATTGCATAAACTCTATGGTTTCACCAATTTGTACACTAGATTTATACCTGATAATACGGATATCATGGCTCCGTTGTACAAACTCCGAAGCGTAAAAGTAAAATTCCGATGAGGAAGAAATGAACATATGACTGTTGAATGGATAAGTCTGCCTTTGTGGACCATGTAATACTTAAGGTACCTAATCCAGACACCTCTTTGTAATACATTGTGATGTAAGTACACCAGCGTACACAAGCTCTTTAAGTCGGTACAATAGAGAGGGTAAGTACTCGTGGTCTTGATTCTTCATTGGTGTTCGTTCTAGCATCTAGTTAACTGCTTTCGCCATTGTAATTCCATATATAACATTACTTGTATATAAAATTGTATAACGTACTAGTCCTTTACATATTGCTTCTAAATTATAATATTCACGCTGGTTTTGACAACCTTTGGTTAACAATTCAACCTCGTCCACATCCTGTCGCAGACGGCTAAACTTTAGTATAGGTCATCCACGTAACGAAAGATATCCATTTCGCCAACTGATCAGGGCAGCTGTACAGGTGACGTGAGGCAACTGTATAGGTGACGTATCAACGCTGTGTCGCCGTATTTGTTTACAATGTATAAAAGGCTACGAACCCATTTTGTCATCCCTTATGAAAGGCTACGACCCCTTTTTTTCGCATTCCCTATTTATAAAAGACTACGAATACAATTTTCCAACCATTATTTAACAGATAGCAGATTATCTCGCCACAAATGACATAAACGGTCGGCTTAGAAATCACACTCGAAATAACACCCAATATATCAATTTAAGTTATCTTTATGATTTGTCTTATTAGACCATATAATTCCTTGAGAGTAAAATTCTTACGATACGCCACTCCCTCAATCATGTACATAATACATAGCCTAAATACATGTAACAGGTGCTACTTCGATTCTGATTTGCTAAGCGTACCCCGCTTATGTTATTGTTGATCGAGATGTGGAGTCCTTTGTGACGATGCTTTCATAACTTTGAACGCCTGAAGCTCCGAAAGTACGCATCATTTTGAATTTCTTCTAAAGGAACTTTTTTCTTCTTTCGATGTAAATAGTCACCTCCCGAAGTTGCACTATTATTTCAGGGACACTCTATATATTGTCATGTGATGATTTGAGCATCAGTTAAGGGGGATCCATATAATATTATAATATATATGAAGGATTAAATGTTACTTTAAAACTCTAAGCAAGAAATTTCGATATTTGAAGATGTTACACCCAAAAGCTAAATATATTATTAAGATTGGGAATACATTGTATTTAAAAATTCTCAGAATGTATCTTTATTCCTCACTTCCACAAATAATGATCATTTTTCCGGATTATGTAAACAATTTCTTCACGAGCCATTATTCTGTAATTTTAGAAAAAGAACGAAACAAACAATTATTCCACGATGTTTCAAGTATTTGTAAAAATTATCTACACAAATTGTCAATTTGTAAAGACTGATGAAAACAAAATCATTTCGTAAGCGCAGAGTCTCAGTTATGGATTATATCAATATATAGTGGCTAATATTTAGCACTTAAAATATATACAAATATAACTACCTTTCACTTCTATCAATATACTGACTTCTCAGTTTTATTAATATACCGACCACTGGAATTTTTAATTTTATTAACGGCAGCAGTAATTTTATTAGCGCCACTTGAAAACACTTTTTGGAAATTGCACTATTTTCCCATACCTGGCTGATATCAAGGAATCGATTTTCCAGAGTTGCACGATACGCTGTGTCGCTATATTTGTTTACAATGTATAAATGGGCTACGAACCCATTTTCTCATCCCTTATGAAAGGCTACGACCCCTTTTTTCGCATCCCCTATTTATAAAAGACTACGAACACATTTTTCCAACCATTATTTAACATAGCAGAGATCACACTTGATAAAAGCTAGTTGCGCTATTCAACCCCACATAGCACACATTTTATAAAAGGCTATGGCACCTTTTTTCACCCCTAGCAGATATTTAATCCCCTACATAACACCATAGCAGAGATGGACTACGAACCACTATTTAATATAGCAGAAGCTACGGCCCCTTTTTTATTCCCTATTTAGCATATTAGATAGTGCATAATAGCAGAGATTTCATAAAAGGGTACGAAGCTCTTTCTCAACCCTAAATGCCAACGCACGATAGCAGAGGGTACGAAGCTCTTTTTCAACCCTTACAGAGGCTACGGTCCGACTCCTATTTAACATAGCAGAGATTTAACCCCACATGAACCCTTTCCATCAGTATTTAACATAGCAGAGACTACGAAGCTCTTTTTCATCCCCTAGACAGCACCATAGCAGAGATGGACTACGAACGCTATTTAACACACCACAGAGGCTACGACCCCTTTTTTATTCTCTTTTTAATATAGCAGAGATTTAACCCCACATTTTATAAAAGGATAGCAGAGATTACACAGGCAATGGGTTTACAAGCACATTCCAACACAGACCCTAGCAGGTAATTACATACACAGCACAGAGTAGTCCATCCCCTATTTATAAAAGACTACGGCACCTTTTTCCAATCCCTATTTAACATAGCAGAGATTTCAAAGGCTACAAACCAGCCCCTATTTAGCATAGCAGAGATTTCATAAAAGACTACGAAGCCTTATTTAACAAAGTAGCGATTCCAAAGGAAATCTGAAGTCAGTTTCTATACCACACCTTGCAACCTAGTTAAAAGTCAAATATTTTAACTGTGTATATCTCGTAAACTGCTGAACATATCGAAGTTCTGTTTTCACTATTATAATCTATCTAAATCCAAATTTTGGTGATCATGCGATAAATTTTTTTCAATTATTAATCATTAGACCCTGATATCTCGAAATCGGCTCAAAATATCACAAAAATAAATTTAAAAATCTCCCCGTGTAAACTCCTTGTCAAAATCGAAAGTTTGGTGATGATCCGACAAAATTTTGGCAATTAGGAACTATTAGACTTTGATATCTCGGAAACGGCTCAAAATATCGCAAAAATAAATTGAAAAATGTCCCTTTATAAACACCTTGTCGTCAATTTAAATTCAAAATTTGGTGATGATTCGACAAAATTTTGGCAATTAGGAACCATTAGCTCCCGATATCTCGGAAACGGTTAAAATATCGCAAAAATAAATCGAAAACCTCCCCTTATAAACTTCTTGTCGTATTTCATCATAATCTATCTAAATCCAAAGTTTGGTGATGATCCGATAAAATTTTGGCAATTAGGAACCATTAGCCAAATGTCAAAAGGCAAATATTAACCCTGTCTATCTCGTAAAAGGCTAGACATATTGAGATTCTGTTTTCACATTTGATATGAGGGCGTTGAATACTACATGTGAAAAAATTGGTGACCTCGAGGTCAAAGGTCAAATCTGAAGTCAGTTTGCTAATTTCGCCCCCTGGTCGTAAAATATGGAAACTTATAATGCAATTTATTTTAGTCCCTTGAATATCAAATATGAAAACATTTTATTTCTACCTATTTTCGCTTCCAAGATATAGTGTTTCGAATTTTGTCGAATTTTAGACGCAGAATTGAGAAACTCGCAGATTATATGTTATTTGGGTTGGTAATGCAGAATGTGAAATTTGCTTCTCTCTACTAAAGGTCACTTCCAAGTCACGGCGTTTTGAATTTGCCAATTTTGACATTTTAGACGCAGAATTAAGAAACTCGCAGAATATATGATATTCGTGTTTTTAATGCAGAATGTGACATTTGCTTCTTTCTATCTATTGTCACTTCCAAGATATGGCGGTTTGAAATTTGCTTTTTTGGCCCCAGAACTATGAAACCCGCACATTATAAGTTATTTATGTACGGATGTTTGCTTTTCCCAACAGAGCAGAGATTACACCTTTGTCTCTAGCCAAATGCACAAAAACTTGAATGAATTTATTATTTCGTAGCTGTCACTAGGCTGCAGGAAAGCGGGGTAATTGTAATAATTGCTATATTCACTCGCAGAACTTATGTCAAAAATTACACACAAGAAATAATATTTTCTTTGTTCTTTGACGACAAGTACATGTTTGGTATAGGATTCCCTAGATTATACAGGGTCTTGGAGGAAGTATTAAATGTGAAATTCCACGCTATTTCTTCAAATTGTACTTTAATGACCAGCCCTTATGATTCAGTAGTATGGATGTACTATATTTTTTCTTTCTACAAATTGCGGTCTCCATAATTATTTGTTGAATGAGAATAATGTTGGGCGAATATTGCTTCATGCACTATGGCTCTTCAAATTTTGCTTTTTGAGGGTTTTCACTTAACTCGATTGGCGCCAGGACACATAGTGGTGGTTGTAGTGAATAAATTACCTTGAATGCATTATATAGTGACTAGCAAAAATTATTTGCCCTCTGTAGTGTTTGTTCAAAATATGGGATTTGTTACAGCCAACAAAAAACAAAATCATAGCGTGTGAAACGTTTTCCATTTGCATTGAGTAAATAAGACATGCAAATACTGTTTTAAGTAGAATTCAGCCTAATATTAGATGTCTGTTGCTTGAATGGCTAAATAAAATATACGAAACGTGTGTGAGATATTTTTCGACCCATGTTTAGTGAGTGTTCTTAGGATAGTTGGTGTTTACTATTAAAGTACCAATTCGAGGAGACATTTTAGCATGTAATTTAGTCTTTCAACTTAACATATTGTAGAAAATAATTAATTGGGGGTTTAAAAGTGACAAATGTGAATACGTCACCCCACAAGCAATTTTCTCAGATCACATTTTTGGTGTTTGAATATAGGCCTATATTGAGAAAAGTAACATTTTAAATTAAAAACAACTGTAATGAAACACAAAACGGCCCGTATTTGGTGAAAAAGACATTTTTGAGGTGTTATTGAAAGTTCAATAATGCCATAATGGAGAGAGCTTGTTTAGACTTCCTTGGGAAGGAACTTACACAGGTGTATATTAAATAGGGAATTAAGATTAATTAATTAAAACGTGTTTGTATTTCACGCTTTGCGACCACATGGAGTCAATATTTAAGTATTTGTAGTATGTATTTTAAGGGCAAAAGAATAAATTTATATAATCGACATGGAGGTCGAAAACTAACATTTGAAACACCTTTAGCATAATTTTAAGTAGAATCTACTCTTTGAATTGTTATCATGTATACAAATTTTGGTAAAAAGACAAGCAGTGCTTTTGAATAAAACAAAAAGCAAGAAAGGACTGAAGGTTACTTGAAAACCAAACTGGCAAAATGTGGTTTGTTGCACCCCATAATTTCATTTATACATGTCTTTTTTTCTAAGGTGAAATATTTTTGACTAAATGTTTTTAAACTAGCAGGAACTCGCCCTTATAGTATTTGTGCATGTATAAATAGAGATATTTCTCCTCCTTTATGGAGCGAAAGGAAGGTATGAATACTCTGCAACTACACGAGAAACTACTTGCTGAATAATAGTTAATAACATTACCTAGTTTTTATAGACATACTTATGCATTTCCAAAACCAGATGGTCATTAGCATGAATAGAATACGAGCTGTTCAAGGAGTATTGGACTTAATGTAAAGTCTTCAGAGGTAGACTGAAAAAGGCATATTTATGTCAATTATTTTTAGTCCACCTATAATACAGCCATGACATGTTCGGGTCCATAAAAAGCCTACCCCTCTCTAATTTTACAAACATGTTTGGTTCTATTAGTCGTTTACCTAAATTATTACTCCCTTGAGAAATAAACAATTACCAAACCATTGAGCGTGTTGAATCCCGCCTCAGGACGCTGTGGCTGTTTGTTTTAAAGGTGGTCCTCTTTAATAGGTATTAAGTGGGGTCGGACTTCAATTTCGCAGACATTATATTCCGGACTAAGATTACTCGGCTGTACACTACTATTTAACAAAATATTGCCAGTATAGAACCCCCCTTAAGAATTGGCAATAAGGACTCCACCGTTTATGCTCTTTTAGGACACTACTACCTCGTACCCATTGTACAAGCTCTAATTCACAAAACATATATTTCACAATATTGGGCTTCGTTAGAAAATTAAAAACACACTCTTCATACCTTTAAGGTTGTGTGAAGGGCACTTTCCATTATGGTGTAAAACTATTCAATTGAATTCACTCATTGTTTAACTCTTTAATAATTACATGCACTTAAGTTGAGGGAATTTCTATGTGCGTAATTCGACAAATTAAATAAGCGGAGATTTTTTTATTTATTTCTGCGATATTTTGAGCCGTTTCGGAGATATCGGGGTTTAATGGTTCCTATTTGCCAAAATTTTATCGCATTATCACCAAACTTTGGATTTAGATAGATTATGATTTAAAACGACAAGGGGTTTATAAGCGGATATTCTTATAAGGTGCCGTAGTCTTTTATAAATAGGGGATGGACTACTCTGTACTGTGTATGTAATTACCTGCTGGGGCTGTGTTGGAATGTGCTTATAAACCAATTGCCTGTGTAATCTCTGCTATGTTAAATAGGGGTCGTAGCCATTTATAAAATGTGGGGTTCAATCTACTATATTAAAAAAGAGAATAAAAAAGGGGCCGTAGCCTCTGTGGTGTGTTAAATAGCGGTTCGTAGTCCATCTCTGCTATGGTGCTGTGTAGGAGATGAAAAAGAGCTTCGTACCCTCTGCTATCGTGCGTTGGCATTTAGGGTTGAGAAAGAGCTTCGTACCCTTTTATGAAATCTCTGCTATTATGCACTATCTAATATGCTAAATAGGGAATGAAAAAAGGGGCCGTAGCCTCTGCTATATTAAATAGGGGTTCGTAGTCCATCTCTGCTATGGTGTTATGTAGGGGATTAAATATCTGCTAGGGGTGAAAAAAGGTGCCATAGCCTTTTATAAAATGTGTGCTATGTGGGGTTGAATAGCACAACTAGCTTTTATCAAGTGTGATCTCTGCTATGTTAAATAATGGTTGGAAAAATGTGTTCGTAGTCTTTTATTAATAGGGGATGCGAAAAAAGGGGTCGTAGCCTTTCATAAGGGATGACAAAATGGGATCACAAATTGACAACTTGTGTAGATAATTTTTACAAATACTTGAAACATCGTGGAATAATTGTTTGTTTGGTTCTTTTTCTAAAATTACAGAATAATGGCTCGTGAAGAAATTCTTTACATAATCCGGAAAAATTATCATTATTTGTGGAAGTGAGGAATATTTCTGAGAATTTTTAAATACAATGTATTCGCAATCTTAATAATATATTTAGCTTTTTGGCGTAACATCTTCAAATATCGAAATTTCTTGCTTAGAGTTTTAAAGTAACATTTAATCCTTCATTCATGATATGATCCTCCTTAACTGATGCTCAAATCATCACATGACAATATATAGAGTGTCCCTGAAATAATAGTGCAACTTCGGGAGGTGACTATTTACATCGAAAGAAGAAAAAAGTTCCTTTAGAAGAAATTCAAAATGATGCGTGCTTTCGGAGCTTCAGGCGTTCAAAGTTATGAAAGCATCGTCACAAAGGACTCCATATCTCGATCATCAATAACATAAGCGGGGTACGCTTAGCAAATCAGAATCGAAGTAGCACCTGTTACATGTATTTAGGCCATGTATAATGTACTATCGTGGCCAATATAATGTTTACATAACTTTATTATACACGTTTTTTCTCCAAGCCTAGAAGATAGGCCAGCCAACTGACGTAGAGGGGGCGATGTGTGATTCTGAGAGTGTGTGCGTGAACGAACAAGGGTTGGATATGTTTTTTCTGTAAGAGAAATCATTATCGCATGTCCTGGCTTCTGAAAAGATATTTATGGTTTCTTGTAGTATGTATGAAAGAATGAAAAAAAAAAGAGATCGCATTTGAAACAGCGAAACAGAGAACCTAACGCAATTTTAGTTTAGTTGGGCCATTAGTTGAAATTTACTGAAAGACGTAATTTAAATTATCCAGTATAAAAGATCCGTACCGAACATGGAGAAACGAAAATGAACGCTGAAACCTATGGTTACTAGGTAATTATTTCTTTCTTAATGAATCGAGTATTCCATAGAACACTAACGTTATGCACGAAAGACAGGACAAAACGTCTCTTTCTATCAGTTCTTAAAAATGGGGCACGATACTTATGCTTTATAATTTCTGATATTATGTTGTTATTTACGTTACAAAGAAGATGTTAGCAGCAAAATACACAAAATATGTTGCATGATATATAATGTTCAACAGATACAAATAATAGTATGGATCTGTGAGCATCATATGGAGAATATCTGAGATAAATTAAGATCTTTCTCTTTCCAGAAAAATATTTGTGTGTGCGTGCATGTGAGAAACGTGGATATGAGTATGTTTTGTTCCAAACGGCCAACATATCTAACTTTGGAGAGTGTTGGTTTCGAATTCGGGAGGTCCTCGGTTCGGTACCAGCGGTTGACTGTCCTGACTTAGGATTTCCCAGTGTTTTTCTCAGCCACACCAGGCATGTACCGGGATGATACCTTCACTTTACGTCCTGGCCGACTCCTTACCGCATTTCCCAAAACCTTATCTTGGAGTGATCCATAGGTGCCTAAAAGCTATAAATAACATGCAAAACCAACGAGTAAAATATATAAACCTGTCGCTCTGTGAATCGGCGTATTGCTTCTTAATGCCGAGTTGATGGATCGACATGAAGACCGAGATCGATCTAGTGGCCGTAGCTCAGTTGCTATAGCGTTGGCTTAGCAATTGAAAGCTTTTAGTACGAGCATCTATCCTGACTGAAGTAGTACCGGGCAATTTTCCTCACGACACGAATAAACTAATGTTTATAATAATCTGCAGAGATAGAATAAACACACACACACTCACATAATGACAGAGAGTGTGTGTAAGAGAAGGAATTAGTAAGAGAGAAAGAGAAAAAAAATAATTGATGAAGTCATGGAAAGAAAGAGAAGGATAGAGAAAGATCAACGAAAACCTTGAAACTAGATTGATGTATTATTACCTAAAGAACAAACTCAAACACGAGGTTTACTTTCTGATTCTAGCTAGTGATGCTTCTTTTCTCTCAGACTCAAGGAGAATTTCTGACTGAGTTCTGTAAATAGTTGAAGGTATCATTTTAGTCGAAAAAATACGGCGCTAACTGCGGATCAACGGAATGAAAGGTCAAGACAAAACCACTGCACCACACATTTCGCTTCTAAAATTCTACGCAACACATGTTACAGTTGTTCTGTGTTAAAGAAGCACAAGAAAACTTGACGCTTCAGGTCAATGACTTCTTCGTATTTGCACTGTTAATACACAGACACTTTAGTATGAATCTTCCAACCAATATTCGTTAATCGTCGCCGTCTTCTTTTCCTACAAGGACGTTCCTACCAAAGGGAATTCGGCTAGCTGCTTCCACATTTATTAGTATTCGACGTTCACGAACAGAAGTGTCTATTCGATTGTTCACTTTTTCCTTGTAAAAATATCTTCGGCAAGAAGAGGGATTCGAACCTACATTAATCACTTTCAATATTCAGTAGCCTGACGTCGTTCCACTGGACTAATGTTCTTAGCTGAAGCTATTACTCCAGAAATATTATTACTACTTTCAGCGGCCGGTTTCTCAAAACTTTTGCAACAATTTTACTAGTCTCTCTACACTATTAATATCAATTCGCTTCACAAGTCCCTGTTTCTCAAACTTACAGTTGTAAAATACTAGCTACAAGTCAACGGACTAGTATCACAATGTGACTAGTATTACTAGTGATTCTGTTTCTCGAAATAACAGTGTAGTCGTCTACACTTGTAACCCACAAGTAAATGTCCACAAGTATCTGCAGACTTTTTAGCGTATGTAGATGGATTGTTACAAGCCAAGATTTACTTTTTACTGGAAAAGTATAATTGACAAGAGTTTGGAAAGGTATTACGTGCATACATTTTTCTAATGGATTCTAATTTTATAAAAAAATAATATGGTATAGTATCAAGTAATTTTGATACTATAAAGTGTTTTGAGAGGAGAGATCTAAAATCTGAAATCTGAAATCACATGGTTAATAATTTCTAGTACATGACATTTCTGGAATAGAATAATTGCTTTCAGTTAACTTGAATCTGAAATTATTTGTAATCAGTTAGTAAAGCTTATATTGAAAGTATGCGTCTGAAATATTTCACTGTGGCAAGTCTTGATTAGCGTAAAAATGCACGTAGGTATTAATTTGTTTCTAACTATACAGTTCATTATCACATTTCATGTAAAATTGTATCAAAAGATAACTTTTCATTTGAATTCTAAAATGATTCCAACTTTACTCAATGTTTCAACATAATAATGTTTTTCTTGTGTTGCCTCATTTAAATGTAATACTCTTTTTCTTGTGTTGCTTCTAAACAGAATAAGAGAAGACAATTGGGTAAT
>JAGDQP010059445.1:0-12375 GCA_022664845.1 Lepisma saccharinum | reverse complement strand
TATATATATATATATATATATATATATATACTGAAAACGTAGATGTAGTATTTTCGATAGATGAAACACACGACAACAACGAAACCTTAAATGATGACCACAAAGAAACTATTCATAGTACATTATGTACATACGAAAAACTTCACGACTCACTGTATTTAGTTTTTAATTTTTGTTTGGTAGAAAACGTGAACAGTTCGTGCCTTGGTCTACTTCTGTGAACATTCATTTAAAATGACTAATGATGCTCGACTAGGATCAGTTCTACAACATGGAACTCATTTACGATGTATTATTGACTTCTTATAGATTAATGACATGGATGGGCTTTGTACAGCTTAACTTGAATCTTTCACTAACTAGACAAATGTTGTAGTTTGGACACTGTCTTGTAATGCTAAGCAACACATCAGTAACGCAAAAGATAGCGCATCAGTCCCACACTCTGGGTTGCATCACTCCTAATCTGTTAATATCGCAATAGTTTCTGCTTAATGACCACTGAACGTTCGGCAGTGTCAGGTACGTGCAGAGAATAAACCTCCCTCAACGACAGCTCACTCTTTCTTCAGACACCACGTCGGAGGATATACACGATCTTGCTGCTCCCACAAGTAGTTAGCATGCCCCAAAACCACCAAAGGGCAAGTGTTTGGGCGCGACGGCTAACCGAAGCGTTCTTGCTGGAACTGAATGCCTTTACCAAGCGCTTTTCAGCAGCTTAAGTATGCGTTGATACAAACCAGCTGAATGTTTTCAAAGTAGGGTGGTATTTGTTTGGAAGTGTCTACGCGCACGCCCGACGTGCACGGTATATAGCACTTACGTGCACGTCAACATACGCTGTCGTGCAGGTTCAGAGCGTGAACTTTAAGTAACACAGACATTCTTTGGCCAGCTCCCAGCGTAGTCCAGTAGTTAATGCACCGGGAAGTTGATCCGGAGGTCTTGGGATCGAACCATGGCGTGGGTACTTTTACATTTTTATTTAAAAGAAAATTAACTTGTTTTTGTTTTTGACGTATATACGCATTAGGAAATTTAATAAAAGTAGTGATTTAATATATAGCAAATAGAGGCCACCAGAAGCTAGGATGTATATAAACCCACCAGGGCAGGATGCACACCGAGCTCGCTTCGCTCGGTGTGCAAGGGGGTACGGTGGGGGTTGGGGTGGGGGTGCAGCCGGTTAGCGATTGGCATACGCAAAAGTGCTGTTTACGAAAATTTGACGTTAATTCCTCTTGACGTGTACATAAGCGCTATATACCGTGCACGTCGGACGTGCACGAAACCACAGCCTATTTGTTTAGAGGATTTACCAAAATACATCAAAATTACCCTCTAACTAGCGCCTTAATAGTAATCTATGGCCCGCAGGGCCACTAAAAATGGACATGTGGCCAATTTAGGCCACTTTAGTCCTTTGATATAATTGTTCATTTGTATTAGAAAAAATAATTATTTATTTGTGTTATTGAATCAGTCTCTGCACCAGGTCGTCGGCGTCACAACAACCTGATTTATTTCTGATATTAACTAAAATTTCTTATTTCCTGCCGCAAAAATAAGTGATGTACAAGTGTACCGTAAGTGCACAAACAAGGGAAAAGGTTACTCCCAAATTGATAACCGCATAATTTAAAGATTTTAAATTTATTGAATTTAGTAAAATTTACTTAAATTAGAAAAAGTTGGAAAGTTTAGTCTAATTTAGGTGATGGAATGTAGGAATGGGATTTGTAAAATCCACAATTATTCGTGAAATTGTCAAGATCTTGCTCAGAGTTAGTTTGTTGATCAAAAGTGCCTTATCCATGTTGTTCTTGTTTTGTTGTATTTCTTTGTATCGTCGCACCCATTGTACTTATTTTCTTATACATGATGTGATTTTGAACCTGTATTACTTAATTAATCATTTGGAGTAATTCTTGGTAAGATATGTTGTGCCTATTTATTTTAATGTTTAGTTGTTTTGAAAGGTTTAATTTTGCAAACTTCTTGTCTTTGTTTGCTTTAATGTATCTTTTCTGGTTGTGTTTCATGTGTTTTGCTATTGCAGAGAAATGAATGTTATTGTAAAGTGTTTGTTTGTTTTCTTTCCATTTCCTTTGGGAAATTCGTATCTAATATCTTTCGTACCTTTCTATATACTCGATGTCAGTTTTAGAGTGGTACAATTCGTGTCCATGGAGGATAGTTGGTCTGAGTATAGAGAGGTAAATTCTAGTCTTGATTTTGTATGAAAAATCCGAAAGTAATATCGTCTTGAGCACCGAGAACACCTGCAAAGCCTTTTTTTCTTTTGTCCATAATGTGTGATTTAAAGTTGAGCCTCTGGTCTAATGTAACTCCCAAATATTTTGCTGTAGAAGATGGTTTAATTCTTGTTTTGCCTATTGTTATGAATTTATTTTTATCTGATTTTGTCCCATGTCCTGACGGATAGAATATAACAAATTGTGTTTTTCCTTCGTTTAGTTGGTTTCCAAGTTCTGCATCATCTTATGAATTTACTGGTTATTCCCCGCAAATTGGATATAAGTGACTTTGAAGATCTGGACGAAGTGTCATCCGCAAATAAACCTAATTGAGTTGAGTTTTGAAGGGAATGTGGGAGTATCATTTACGTAAATGGAATATAATATGGGGCTCAGAGCCGCTCCCTGAGGTATCCCTTTTTTGATTTGCAATTCCGCCGAAAATTCCTTCTGAGATCTTTTTTCTGTTGTTCTTTTAGTTAGGAATTGTATGATCCATCTAATAATTGAATTAGGAAGGTACATTGAATATAGTTTGTAAATTAGTCCCTCATGTCAGACTGTTTCAAAAGCCGCCGTGAGGTCCATAAACACTGCACCCGCCCTCCATCCCTTGTTTAGAGCTATCTGAATATATGTAATTATCCTCATTAACTGATCTATGGTTGACACTCGTGTTCTAAGGCCTGCCTGATGTTTTGTAAGAAGATCCGTTGATTCCAAATATTCGTTAAGTCTTTTGGCTATAACTGTCTCACATATCTTGGCTATTGTGTTGGTGAGTGTAATCGGTCTGTAGTTTGCATATGAAAACAGGCTTTTATTTGGCTTTGGAATAAATATGGTATAGGCTGTTTTCCAATTTTTTGGTATAAATCCGTATTTTAATGATGCGTTGAAGAGACTAGTAAAAATTTTGAATCAAATAGGAGGGCCCCTTTGTAAAGCTATGTATGGGATGCCATCTGGTCCGGGTCCTGTATTCTTCTTTTTTCTCACTATTTTTCGTATTTCATCCTGTGTAATCTTGGCTATTAGTGTCTTACTAGCCTCAGACGGATTGTCAGTTTTATCCTGTTCTATAATATCATGAAAATGATTGGTTAGCTTTCTTATTCTTGATGCTGTTTTCATGACTTCTTTTCGTAATCTTTCGGTGTTTTTGGTTGAATCATTACCTATTCTGTCCTTGAATTTGGTATAAAAAATATTTGGAAAATCTCTGTTTGGTGAAATTGTTAGATTGTCTAATTTATTAGGTATGGTACGTCCAAATTTTTTCCTCGAAAAGCCGTTACAGATTTCTAGAAACTTTTAGGATTTTTATAGTAATTCTCCGACAATTTAGAAATGAAGTTATTTATTTTCTGTTCCTAAAAATGGCAATTTTTTGTTTTATTTCTTTGTGCAGGTCATGAATTTGCTTTTTGAGATATTTGTGGTGAAGTCTGTTAAGATATATTTTGTATTTTATTATGTCAATAATATCAACCGGCAGTCTTTCCGTATGTGGAATTATTTTTTCATATTTGATACATTTTTCAAGGGTCTCTTGAAGAGCTTTTGTGATTGACTGACTCACCCTATCGATCTCCTCCGCTGAATTAATTGTTGTTTCACTGTTTTTTAGATCTTTTTCCAAATGATTTCTGTATTCTTCCCAATCAGTTTTGTTATAATTTCGATCGTTCGAAATACTTATATTTTTATATATTTTAAGATTAAAATTTAGATAAATCTCTCCATGATCTGATGGCAAATTGACTTCTACATCCTTTTTGATAAGTTTATCGGAGAGTGTCGGAGAAATTAATGTCTTGTCTGGTGCAGTTTCGCTGTTCTTCACAAAACGAGTTGGTCCTACATTCATGTTAATCAAAGAAGACTGAAGCAGATATTGGAAAAGCTTCAGCCCATTATCATTCGTTATTGGATCCCCCATTAATTGATGTTGGCTATTGATGTCTGCTGCTATAATAAGTTTGGGGAATTTTGTTAGAAATTTGAATAAAGGAAAACTTGTATTAATATCTGTTTTCGGGCTTGAATGTAGTGTGGCCAGTATAATAGGATCTTTGGGTTGTTGTATAGCTATTGCTTATGGTGTAGTAAATTCATCTCTCAAGGGGTCCGGAAGTTCCAATTCATTGGCATTAAATTTATTATTGATAAGTATAGCGGTTCCTCTTATGGCTATTTTCCTATCATTCCTGGAAATTTTGAATCCTGCTGCATTTAATTTGATATTGCTGGTCAGTTTAGTTTCATTTAGAACTTTAATATCTATTTGTTTATCAGTAGCCAATTGTATTGTTTCATAGATTTTTTCCCGAATACCGTTTATATTTACGAACATTATTTGCAAATTATTTTGAATAAACGTGTTAGTTTTATGTAATTGCTTATTGGTCATAGTCGGTTGATCCTGCTTTTGTAGTTGTATTACTTCTGATCGCTTTTTTTTTGTCGAAGATTTCATTTCCTATATGAATGTGTCCATCCACCGATTGTATAATATTTAGATGTCTCCTCAGGAATTTCTCCAATGGTGCCTTTATAATAGTATTCAATCTAGATACTACCTCTTTTGGTAAGGATAAACTCAAAATGGAAAGTACCCAATTAATTATCCTAATTGTGTGTTCCTCAAATAAATTATTGACTTTTTTGTTCGATTTCCTGATTATCTCGTTCCTTCGTTAATAATTCTGTGTTATCTTTATTCTTTATGCTGTCATTTTCATTTTGTTTTTTGTGAATGAGATCTGGAAAATCAATCGGACTGTTTACCTGTATATCTAGTGTAGCTCTATATATTTTGGTATGAGCAGACGTTTGGCCTTGCTTAGGACTCTTTGGGCAGACAGACGCAGCCGTCCTATGTCCATGTATCTTACATGTTCCACAGTAATTTTTGTCTCCTGATTTCTTGCATGTATAACTTTGATACCTTTCCCCCACATTTATAACATGATGGCTTGTCTTGATGGTACAACAAACACAGTCTGCATGGAAAAGGTCTGCCTTTCGTTCTTGATTCCTCTGCTTTATTATTCGAAAATCCTATCCTGATACCATTTGTAATAAGATGGCTAACAATTTTAGGGTCTTTAGTGAAAATACGCACCATTGGTAGCGGTCCCCTATCGTTTCTTATTCGTGTTACATTTGTAATTGGTAATTTACTCTCTTTTAAGTGTTCCAATAAAGCTTTTGTATCTGTCTCAGTTGGTAGTCCGCTAGTTACACACGTAAAAGTTGTGTTTGAAATAGTTCTTTGTGTGTTATTTCTCCCGTCATCGATAATTTCCATCGCTGCTCTTGGTCCAAAGTCCTCAGCTTTGAACTTATTGCAAAATCTTTCTTTATCGATTTTGGTTTTGGATTGGAATCTGTATCCGTTTAAATGTTGTGATGAATGAATATTGAGACCCAAATTAGGTAGTCTTGCATTTATTAGTTTGGTCAGTTTGAACGGTTCGTTTAGATCACTTTTAATGTTTTTTAATATTATCCCGAAAGTATTAGAATGTTCACCACCACGAGAAGTTTCTGTTTACTAGCGTGCCACATCGCTAGTATACTACATGGACCACCATTCCATAAACGTCTGTGCCTGGCCATGTTTACATGTTAGTTTTGAACAGATATTCTTGATTTTCATAGTTGCTGTGTTACTCTTATTTTCACTTTATGTTCTTAGTTCTTCCCTTGTTTCCTCTTCTAAAAAGCAGTGTCCGAATGACTACATATAATTGTATTCAATGAAGATATAAGGTCCCATCTAGTGGCTAACTCTACAATTACCCATAAACTGTAAAGATGTTCACGCAAAAGTTCTTCTGTTTTTTTTTTCTTTCAAAAGAGGTATGACAGATGGAGCAGCATTAAAATTTCCTGCAACGACAAAAATACATTAGACTCATACGGAGATAGTGCTGCCATCTTTTGCTGGAAATCATTGCTTCACATTAATCTTAAAACGTCACATTCCAGCAGAAAATAATATTCTACTAAAACGAAAAAAAGGAGAGTATAAAATAATTTTTCCCACTAAAACAAATGGAGATAGAAAATGTAAAATGATGTTCTCAAGAATTACTTTTCTGCTCATTCATATAACAAAATTAAAATTAAAACAAAAACAGACTTACTTTCAAGGTTAGCCCTAAATTGGATTTGTTCCAAAATTGTAAATTCTTTCTACATATCGAAGAAGGGAAGAGGAACACACTCTCGTGTAGCATACGCCGAACCCAGAGAATATGTAGGGAACGAAAACAGCCTTGCAGTCTTGTAGTATACATATTAGAGTTTCAATTTTTCCTTTAGCAATATAGTCGCAGATTCGAAGCAATTTTATTCACCTGTAAACACTAACTTATGGCACCAATGCTTGCATTATAATTCTTGCAACCATATACAGTACATCGGGACGGGTACATTACAGCTTTATCCGATTTTAAGATGTTTCCAATGAAAAACTTTTTTACATGTAGCCTAGACAAATTATGGTTGAAACTAGAAGTAATTGCAATATAATTTCTGTTAATGGTTTCTTATGTAAAATTTGCTTTAAAAAAAGATGGTGATAAGTCTACCTGTCTCCGAGTGGACATAGGGCCGCTATGACGATTTTTCAATATGGCCGCCACGCGTCCGCAAGAAACTATAGTCTTTTGAAATATATCTTCTTTGAAACCACACACGATTACGTTTTACTACTCGTTTATTATTTTCAACATTAAATTGTTTTCAAGAATATAATGTACGCGGCCCAATATAGTGGATTTTCAATATGGCCTCCGTGCGAAAGGGATAAACTCGTGCGTTGGATTGTTTGCTCTTGATCATCATTTTAATAAAATTTTATTGAACATATATCGTTCATATCCTGCCAAAATGTCGTATTTTATTTACTTTGATAGTTTCAGAAGAAATTCCTCCTTAAATTAAGTAAATTTTAAAATCTCAAACATCCGTACGGGGTCTAATAATCCACACTTGTGGTACGGTGTCTATCTGGGGGATGGCAATTGCGTCACGGAAGCCAAACACCAGAGCCCAGTTATTTATTGAAGTTTGTCAAATGTAGTTGCATCATAATACAATGTGTTACCTTCCAATGGGTGCGCGAAAGACAGTTCATAATGTGTAGAAGCTCTTGCACAGACTATACAGGCATCGGATGTTGTACTTATATGAACGTTGACATGGATGATGAGTGATACAATAGAGCGAAAAAATATATTTTTATATTTTTCAGATTTTATAGAAGATACATTTTCAAAAGTAATTCATAATCTTGTGTTCGCGAGTTTCTGTTCTTCCACCAGGCACCTCCCCAGGGAATGCCGACTTGTTATGGTGGGTGCCACAAATATTCAGGGGCGGATCAAAACCAGTATTTCTGCCTTGTAGTTAGTACAGGGATCTTCAAAGGCTAAGGGAAGATAATCCCGATGAAATATTTCATGATGAACGGAAGCAGCTTCACCATTACCACCCTGAGCCTGAAGATGAATGACATCGACAAACCTCAGACATAGAGGACAACATTTTGGACATTTGCGTTTACTACGAGGTCGTAGAGCTGACAACTCTACACCGTTAAACAATGTCAAGAAACAGTAAAAAATAGTTTTATGGGTTCTCCTGTGGGAAAATATTCCGGAGATAAATTCGTTTCTCATTCGATCTCCGGACGGAGACTGCTTCAAGGAGCTCCAAGAACAGGATTATGAAGGATGTTAAATGAGGAACATAAAACGTACGAACATTAGACAAAGCGACAGTAATCGACAGTGAGAAGTACTGGATGGGCATACCATTGATAGAAGTAGTCCGGGGTGAGGGTCAAGATAGTATGACAGGGCAAACACACTTTCTACTACGGGGGAAACTAAGTCACACAACCTTGAAACTGGATTAGTCATTCAGTACAGCATTCTCCAAGTGCTTTTGTGTAAAACATTCATGAACGAAACGCTATTATACGACATTACGATACGTAGTCGATGGTGCAACACGGTATTACTAAATGTCCATGCTCCGACCGATGAAGCTTATGGTGTCGACAAAGATACGACGAGTTGGATAGGTTGTTTGACGGATTGCAAAAGTATAACACGAAAATTGCACTGGTGGATGTCATCGCAAATCTAGACAGAGAAGAGAGTTTCAAAGCTACTGTTGGCAAATGAAGTCTTCACGAAAAAAGCAAAAACAATGGAGTAAGACTGATAACATTTGCAATTTCGAAAAATCTAATAGTAAACAGCACATATTTTGAACACAAAGATATACACAAATACACATGAATATCTGCGGATGGCAAAACTCACAACCAGATCGATCACGTGCAGTAGGTAGGCGAAGACGCACCAGTATATTGGAGGTTAGGACTTAGGAGCGGAAGGAGATACCGAATATTATTTAATGATCTCAAAAGCGAGGGAAAAGTAGTGCATCGCAAACAAGGAAATCGGTACTCTAGAACAAAATTCGGAGTAAAATTTATTAGACAACCCGAGCATAAAGGCCCATTACCAACTCGAAATCCAAATAGGTTCGATATCTTATCCGACTCTAATAATCAAGATTACATTAGTAATATTAATGACATTGATTATGTGGAAGGCAATTCGTGACGCAGTAAAGGGTGCAGCAAAATAACGTGTAGGTTAGAAGAAATGACTCAGCAACAAGCCTTGGTTTGTCGAAAGATGCATTAAGCTTCGCGACGAATGTAAACAAGGAATGAAGGGATGGTTAAGCAATAAAACCGAAAACATGGAATCTGCTACAGTAGCGCGAAACGTAATGCCATACGCGGAATGAGAAACAAAAAGCGAAACTATCGAAAATTGAAGAGATAGAGGAAAACGACAAGATAAATAATATTAGAGATCTGTACACGTTAAGAAAAGGTAACCAACCAAGGCTTGGGATTAGTAGAAATGAACGTGGAGGTGTTCAGGCGGGTTCGAATAAATTCTGAAATGTGGAAAAGCTATTTCGAAAAGCTTCTTAATATACATACATGTGAACTAACAGAGAATTCAAAATCTATACCACTGAACTGTGGATACCCGAAGCTAGGGAGATCGAGATCGAAATATCAATAAGGAGTTTGAAAAATTTCAAATCACCGGAACTTGACAACATCCCAACTGATTTAATTAAAACAGGAGAAGGGACACTGGTCAGGCATCTAGATAAGAGCTATATAGAGAAAGGAGCAGCTTCCAGAGGATTAGACAATCAAAGCAATAATTCCGGTTTGTAAAAAGGTCGATAAATCTGACAGTAATAATTGCCCCGGAATCTCTTTACTTACAACATATCACAAAGTGTTGGGTAATATTCTGCTAACACGCCTAAGCGTACACGTACATGAAATAATTGGAGATCGCCAATGTGGATTTAGAAGAAATAGATCTACGTTGGACCAGATTTTCACTTTGAGGCAAGTATTAGAAAAGAAATGGGAATGTAATGGGACGGTTCACAAGGTGTTCATAAATTTTAAGAAATCATATGATTATATCAAAAGAAAATAATTATACGATATCCTCATACAATTTGGAATTCCGAGAAAAAAAAACTTGGTCATCCAGTCAGGATGTGTCTCAGTGATCCCATAAATAGAGTACGGATAGGTAATAATATGTCACATAGTTTTGAGATTCATAGAGTATTGAAACAGGGTGATGACTTGCCACCACTATTCTTTACTTTGCGTTAGAATATGCGATTTAAAAAATAAAAGGACAAAAAAGATACTAACATTGAATGAATTGAAGCAACTGTTCGCGTACGCGGATGATGTAAATTGAATATCCACCCAACATTATAATAAATAATAAAATAACCACAGACGTTACAGATCGAAAGATTCTGAGCCTGCCCTAACACCTTCTCTCACATTAACGTCGTATCAACGAAATTCTAACTTCGTTGAAATATGGTTTAAAATTCAATCTGTTTTCAACGTTCACATGAGAATACCAAAATTAGTTTGTGTTTTTCAATTAGTTTCTAATTATAGTTTTGACATAACCTTAGTAACAAATGCATTAAACAAAATCTGTTTTATTATATAACATAGTTGAAAATAATATGTTGAATGCACGTTGAATTAACGTCTTATCAACGCAATGACATCTTTGTTGAAATATGATTTAAAAAATAAATGTATTTTTTTTTCAACCGATAACGGTTAATCAACGAAATGAACCTAAAATCAACGTTGAAAATACGCTTGTGTGCTCCTGGTTAATAAATGTCAAAAGTAATGATTGGTGAACGATTTTTATCTCATGTAGTTGATTTTTCCTAGGCAAAATTTCGAATGTGCAGTTGGACAAGTTAGGTAAATACAAACAATGTCCAAATTCTATTCTCAATCTACTACTTTTTTTGTATGTTTCCGATTTATACCAGCAATTTATGAGAAAAGTATGGTACATAAAAAACTAGTTCAGAAGATAAACTTGACACAAAATATTGAATGTTCTTTTTTTTTCAGTTTTAGGGAAATAATTTATAAAAAATGTGACATATTTATCTGCCAAACAATAGTTCTTTCATTTTTTTTTACTGATATATCTCTTTCATAAAAAATGCCGTCAACTATTGTACTACAAAAATTGAGGGTTTCAGGAGAGTAACTAGGCTAGCCCACAATTTTAAATTTGTGAGAAAAAGGGGGAAATGAGAATTGCCCTATAACAGAAAACAACCTAGTGAAGACATTTTTTAAAAAAAAACATCATTATAGTGGGTAAGGACCCTGTTATTTAGGAGCCAATCAAAATTCAAGGATTTATTTTGCGGGGAAAGTAAATTTGAATGGGTTGAGAGGGTGAACTATACTACCTGTTAACAGGCCATCAGAATTTGAGATTTTGTTTTGGTAAAATGTACCTTTTAATGAACTGGTACATAAAAGGAAGCAAGTTGACCTTATTTATTATTTTGAGAAGAGTGATCTTGTTGAAGCGCTTTGTAATGAAAATCATTATAATTATAATGGATTTCCGGTTCCGGTTTTATCGACACTAGTTTAATAGTTCGATTATTGGCTTCTTGCATATCAGGTATCATTGCCTTGTGGTGCAGTGCTGTATATGTTGTGCTGTTATCATATCAAAATGTATTTTGATTGGACACTCGTCCACTGACGTTGGTCCCAACATGCTTGATGGCAAGTTCGACCGTATATGGGGTATACCCAACATGCAGCCCATCAGCGAACCCAACATGCTCGACCGTGTATGGGTAGCTTAAGCGTTCCTCCATTACAGTAAAACAACATGAAATACTAAAAGTTCTGCAAAACGTCCCTGAGAATTCCTAGCAACGTTAGCAAATTTTATTAACAGTGTAGAGTACTTGACAAAATTTTTAGTTATGTGAACTTTTGTACAAGGAAATAATTAAATGCAAAGAAATAGAAAATACCATTTACCGAACTCCATAGCCACATGAATCAATTAGTTTACAATACTGCTCTTGACTCATTAAAAGAACCAACTCACGGGTATGAATTACAACTGCACGTCCATACATTAAAACAAAACGAAAAGAGTGAAGTGTGTTCCCGTAAGGCGCTACTTTCAAATAGTGTATTGCGAATTTTATAAACTGAAATAAGCCGTGTTATCAGATTAAAATACCATTCCAAAAATCTATCCAAGTATAGCTTAATAGATAAAAAATAACTTTACTGTATCTAAGGCATTACTATGTACGTACAATCTCATATTCCCTCTACGTCCGTCTGTCGACAACTTTCAAATCAGAAACTACCAGGGCTACGAAGATAGTTGAAGTGCCGTTAAGGTGTCCCGCGACTTACTTGTTTCCATACATATGAGCTCCTGCGTAGCCTAGTCGGTAGCGCGCTCGAGTTTAGTGCGAGCGGTCCCGGGTTCGATTCCCGGTGGGGGCTCAAAAATTTTCGGTGTTGACCCAGCATCGTGAGGACAATTGGGAAGCTGCTGTGAATAAAAGACAGTGGCGATCACAGTGAGAGCTTCGTCTCTCCTCTCCCAACCCGTCTCGTTAGCGTGGGAGCAGTAGACCAACTCCTCCCTTCGGGGAGAGGCCT